>JANJGN010002204.1:0-82086 GCA_026770705.1 Isurus oxyrinchus
AGGGGGGGGGGTGAGAGGGGGAGGGGTGGGGGGTGAGAGGGGGAGGGTGGGGGGAGGGGGGAGGGGTGAGAGGGGGAGGGGTGAGGAGGGGAGGGGTGGGGGGTGAGAGGGGAGGGTGGGGGTGAGAGGGGGAGGGGTGGGGGGGGTGAGAGGGGGGTGAGGAGGGAGGGGTGGGGGGTGAGAGGGGGGAGGGGTGGGGGTGAGAGGGGGAGGGGGAGGGGGGAGAGGGTGAGGGGGTGAGGGGGGAGGGGTGAGGGGTGGGGGGGAGGGGTGAGAGGGGGAGGTGGGGGGGAGGGGTGAGAGGGGGAGGGGTGGGGGGGTGAGAGGGGGAGGGGTGGGGGGAGGGGTGAGAGGGGAGGGGGGGGGGGAGGGGTGAGAGGGGAGGGGTGGGGGGTGAGAGGGGGAGGGGTGAGAGGGGGAGGGTGGGGGGTGAGGGGGGGGGGGGGAGGGGGGAGGGGTGGGGGGTGAGAGGGGGAGGGGTGGGGGGTGGAGGGGGAGGGGGTGAGGGGGGGGGAGGGGGGGGGGTGGGGGGGGGGAGGGGGAGGGGGGGGGGGGTGAGGGGGGGGTGGGGGGGTGAGGGGGGGGGGGGAGGGGGAGGGGGGGGGGGGTGGAGGGGGAGGGGTGGGGGGGAGAGGGGAGGGGTGGGGGGGGAGAGGGGTGAGGGGGGGGAGGGGAGGGGGGGGGGTGAGAGGGGGAGGGGTGGGGGTGAGAGGGGGAGGGGTGGGGGGGGAGGGGGGAGGGGGGGGGGGGGGGGGGGGGGAGGGGGGGGGGGGGGGGGTGGGGGGGGGTGGGGGGGGGGGGGGGGGTGAGAGGGGGGGTGAGGAGGGAGGGGGTGGGGGGGGAGAGGGGGAGGGGGGGTGAGAGGGTGGGGGCGGGGGGGGGTTGAGAGGGGGAGGGGGGAGGGGTGGGGGGATGAGAGGGGAGGGGAGGAGGGGGGGGGGCGGGTAGAGGGAGTGGGGGGGGAGACGGGGGGGAGCAGGGGGGGTGAGGGGGGAGGGGTGGGGGTGAGAGGGGGAGGGGGGGGGGGTGAGGGGGGGGGGGGGAGGAGGGGGGGGGGGGGGGGGGAGAGGGGGTGGGGGGGGGGGGAGAGGGGGTGGGGGCTGAGAGGGGGGGGGGGGGGAGGGGGAGGGGGGGTGAGAGGGAGAGGGGTGGGGGGGGTGAGAGGGGGTGGGGCGGGGTGAGAGGGGGAGGGGTGGGGGGGTGAGAGGGGTGGGGGGGGTGAGAGGGGGAGGGGTGAGAGGGGTGAGGGTTGGGGGGGAGGGGTGAGAGGGGGGAGGGGTGGGGGGGAGGGGTGGGGGGAGGGGTGAGAGGGGGAGGGTGGGGGGAGGGGTGAGAGGGGGAGGGTGGGGGGAGGGGTGAGAGGGGGAGGGGTGGGGGGGGAGGGGTGGGGGGTGAGAGGGGGAGGAGTGAGAGGGGGAGGGATGGGGGGTGAGAGGGGGAGGGGTGAGGGGGGGAGAGGGGGAGGGGTGGGGGGGGGAGAGGGGGAGGGGTGGGGGGTGAGAGGGGAAGGGGTGAGGGGGTGAGAGGGGGAGGGGTGGGGGGGGTGAGAGGGGGAGGGGTGGGGGTGGTGAGAGGGGGAGGGGTGGGGGGTGAGAGGGGGAGGGGTTGAGGGGGAGGGGTGGGGGGTGAGAGGGGGTGTGAGGAGGGAGGGGTGGGGGGGGTGAGAGGGGGTGGGGCGGGGGAGGGGGGGTGAGAGGGGTGAGGGGGGAGGGGTGGGGGGATGAGAGGGGGAGGGATGAGAGGGGGTGGGGCGGGTGAGAGGGGGTGGGGTGAAGCAGTGGGGGGGTGAGGGGGGAGGGGTGGGGGGTGAGAGGGGGAGGGGTGGGGGGGTGAGTGGGGGTGGGGGGTGAGAGAGGGTGGGGTGGGGGGTGAGAGAGGGTGGGGTGGGGGGTGAGAGGGGGTGGGGTGGGGGCTGAGAGGGGGGGGGGGTGAGGGGGATGAGGGAGGAGGGGTGGGTGGATGAGGGGTGGGGGGGGGGTGAGAGGGGGGAGGGGTGCGGGAATGAGGGGGGAGGGGTGGGGGTGGGGGGGGGTGAGAGGGGGTGGGGTGGGGTGGGGTGGAGCGGGTGGGGAGATGAGGGGGGAGGGGTGGGGGGGTGAGAGGGGGTTGGGGGGTAGGGGGGGGTGAGGTGAGAGTGGGGGAGGGGTGGGGGGTGTGAGAGGGGGAGGGGGTTGGGAGGGGTGGGGGGGGGGAGGGAGGGAGTGGGGTTGGGGGGGTGAGAGGTGGGGGGGATGAGAGATGGGGGGTGGTGGTTGGGAGGGGTGGGGGGGGGGAGGGAGTGGGGTTGGGGGGGTGAGAGGTGGGGGGGATGAGAGATGGGGGGTGGTGGTTGGGAGGGGGTGGGGGGGGGAGGGAGTGGGGTTGGGGGGGTGAGAGGTGGGGGGGATGAGAGATGGGGGGTGGTGGTTGGGAGGGGGGGGGGGAGGGAGGGAGTGGGGTTGGGGGGCTGAGACGTGGGGGGATGAGAGATGGGGGTGGTGGTTGGGAGGTGGGGGGGAGGGAGGGAGTGGGGTTGGGGGGGGATGAGAGATGGGGGGTGGTGGTTGGGAGGGGTGGTGGTTGGGAGGGGTGGGGGGGGGAGGGGAGTGGGGTTGGGGGGGTGAGAGGTGGGGGGGGATGAGAGATGGGGGGGTGGTGGTTGGGAGGGGTGGGGGGGGGAGGGAGTGGGGTTGGGGGGGTGAGAGGTGGGGGGGATGAGAGATGGGGGTGGTGGTTGGGAGGGGGGGGGGGAGGGAGGGAGTGGGGTTGGGGGGGGCTGAGAGATGGGGGGTGGTGGTTGGGAGGGAGTGGGGTTGGGGGGGTGAGACGTGGGGGGATGAGAGATGGGGGGTGGTGGTTGGTGGGTGGGAGGGAGAAGAATTAGGGAGTTAAAAACAACAAGCAGATGCAGCTACACAGGATTAAAAAAAAGGAGAGTGGGACAAGAAGGAGACCTTGCTGCTCTGGGGAAGTGAGATGGGGCACTTGAGGGTCATAAACTTGCAGGAATAGGGCTGGGGGGGGGGGTAATGGTACACTCTAGCATGGGGCTCGATGGGCTGATTGGCCTCCTTCTGTGTCAAACGATAACTCTGGAGATTTTAGATCCCTCAGAGTATCCCTGACAGTTTTACCTGTGATGTAGAAAGCTGAGCAGCCCACTTGCAAACAGCAGGATCACACCTCTGAGCATCACCAGACCTGCGTTTCGAAACATGCTTCGATATTCACTCGAGATTCCACAGCCCCCGGGGGCTGCAGACCAGAAGCTGGAAGGCGGGACCCAGCTGGATGAGCTCTTTCTCAGCCGGCATACCACAGTGGGCTGAATGGCCTCCTTCTGTGCCGTGGATCTTTCTGTGTTTCAATGGCAGGACCCCAAACAGAACATCACTAGTCTCCGAATGGTGCCCTGGGATCTTGTGCACCCATCTCACCCATATTGCCTCAGTCTTAACGGACAGTCAGTGAAGCATCCCCTCGACACTGGACTGGGAGTGTCAGTCTGGACTTGGGCTTGGTATTCAGCACCCACTCCAACACTTATCCTCCAATCAAACACCAAAGCACATGGCCGTTTGAGAGAACGTGCAGTGACCCATCAGCCTCTCCTGTTGCCTACGTCACAACCAGGAGAGCATCTGAAAAGTCCTTCATCATCTGTGCAACTCATTGGAATGTTGTGAGGAACGTGACATCCAAACTTATCACTCAATGTACAATCTTTCCAAGCTTCCATAGTCTCCTCACCATCAACCAGGCTGGGGTCAATCATCTCAGTGCCTAGACTTGTGCTGACTGCAGCCTCGCCCTCTCGCTGCACCATGTCCTGAGCCTGTCAGGATGTGCTCTGCTTCAGGAAGGATCACCACAGCCCACAGCTTGCTGCAGGATCAGGGGGTGTGAGTGCAGTCACGCAACAGATGCTCAGGTCATTTATAAACACAGACCTAATACAGGACGGAGATGAGTGAGGATGACTCACTCCTTACAAGTGAAAGATAATAAATGTGCAGCATTTCTTCACGTGAATCCTGTGTGTACACATTCTACCTGTCCCTCTAATTTTGGAACACTTTTATGTCAAAATGTAACGTTTAGAATGGAAATCAGATGTAAACAGTTGCGTGTAACAATACAGTTCTGCACTCCAGGTAAAAGATGGGGAGCAAGTTACACAACTGTAAATACTGACACACTCCCCAGGGACCCCCCTGTAAATACTGACACACTCCCCGGGGAACCCCCTGTAAATACTGACACACTCCCCGGGGAACCCCCTGTAAATACTGACACACTCCACGGGGACCCACTGTAAATACTGAGACACTCCCCAGGGACCCCCTAAAAATACTGACACACTCCCCGGGGACCCCCTGTAAGGACTGATACACTCCAAGGGGACCCCCTGTAAATACTGACACACTCCCCGGGGACCCCCTGTAAATACTGACACACTCCCCGACGACCCGATGTAAATACTGACACACTCCCCTGGGACACCCCTGTAAATACTGACACACTCCCCGGGGACCCCCTGTAAATACTGACAAACTCCCCGGGGACCCCCTGTAAATACTGACACACTCCCCGGGAACCCCAGTAAATACTGACAAACTCCCCGGGAATCCCCTGTAAATACTGACACACTCCCCAGGGACCCCCTGTAAATACTGACATACTCCCCTGGGACCCGTCGCCTGTAAATACTGACACACTCCTCGAGGATCCCATGGAAATAATGTCAAACTCCCCGAGGATCTCTCGTAAATACTGACACACTCCCTGGGGACTCGCCTGTAAATACTGACACACTCCCCGGGGACCCCCTGTAAATATTAACACACTCCCCGGGGACCCCCGTGTAAATACTGACACACTCCCCGGGGACACCCTGTAAATACTGACACACTCCCCGGGGACACCCTGTAAATACTGACACACTCCCCGGGGACACCCTGTAAATACTGACACACTCCCCTGGGAGCCCCCTGTGAATACTGACACACTCCCCGGGGACCCCTTGTAAATACGGACACACTCCCCGGGACCCCCTGTAAATACTAACACACTCCCCCGGGGACCCCCTGTAAATACTGACAAATTCCCCGGGGACCCCCTGTAAATACTGACACACTCCCCGGGGACCCCCTGTAAGTACTGACACACTCCCCAGGGACCCCTTGTAAATACTGACACACACCCCAGGGACCCCCCTGTAAATACTGACACACTCCCCGGACACCCCTGTAAATACTGACACACTCCCCGGGGACCCCCTGTAAATACTGACACACTCCCCGTGGACCCCCTGTAAATACAGACACACTCCCCGGGGACCCCCCTGTAAATACTGACAAATCCCCGGGGACACCCTGGAAATAGTGACACACTCCCCAGGGACTCACTGTAAATACTGACACACTCCCCGGGAACACCCTGCAAATACTGACACACTCCCCGGGGACCCCTGTAAATAGCGACACACTCCCCGGGGACCCCCTGTAAATACTGACACACTCCCCGGGGGACCCCCTGTAAATACTGACACACTCCCCGGGGACCGCGTGTAAATACTGACACACTCCCCGGGGACGCCTCTGTAAATACTGACACACTCCCCGGGCACCCCCTGTAAATACTGACACACTCCCCAGGGACTCACTGTAAATACTGACACACACCCCGGGGACCCCGCTGTAAATACTGACACACTCCTCAGGGACACCCTCTAAATACTGACACACTCCACAGGGCCTCCCTGTAAACACTGACACACTCCCCAGGGACTCCATGTAAATATGGACACTCTCACCCGGGGACACCCTTGTAAATACTGACACACTCCCCGGGGACCCCTGTAAATAATGACAGACTCCCCCGGGACCCCCCTGTAAATACTGACACACTCCCCGGGGACCCCCTGTAAATACTGACACACTTCCCGGGGACCCCTTGTAAATACTGACACACTCCCCGGGGATCCCCTGTAAATACTGACACACTCCCCGGGGATCCCCTGTAAATACTGACACACACCCCGGGGACCCCCTGTAAATACTGACACACTCCCCGGGGACACCCCTGTAAATACTGACACACTCCCGGGGACCCCCTGTAAATACTGACATACTCCCAGGGGACCCACCTGTAAATACTGACACACTCCCCGAGGACCCCTTGTAAATAATGACACACTCCCCAGGGACCCCCGTGTAAATACTGACACACTCCCCGGGGACCCCCCTGTAAATACTGACACACAACCCGGCGTCCCCCCCTGTAAATACTGACACACTCCCCGGGGACCCCCCTGTAAATACTGACACACAACCCGGCGTCCCCCCCCTGTAAATACTGACACACTCCCCGAGGACCCCCTGTAAATACTGACACACTCCCCAGGGACCCCCGTGTAAATACTGACACACTCCCCGGGGACCCCCCTGTAAATACTGACACACTCCCCGGGGACCACCCTGTAAATACTGACACACTCAATGGGGACCCCCCTGTAAATAATGACAATCGCCGGGGAACCCGTGTAAATACGGACACACTCCCCGGGGACCCCCTGTAAATACTGACACACTCCCCGGGGACCCCCCTGTAAATACTGACACACTCCACGGGGACCCCCTGTAAATACTGACACACTCCCCGGGGACCCCCTGTAAATACAGACACACTCCCTGGGGTCCCCCCTGTAAATACTGACACAATCCCCAGGGCCTCCCTGTAAATAATGACACACTCCCCAGGGCCTCCCTGTAAATACTGACACACTCCCCAGGGACTCTCTGTAAATATGGACACACTCACCCAGGAAACCCCCTGTAAATACTGACACACTCCCCGGGGACCTCCAGTAAATAATGAAAGACTCCCCCGGGACCACCCTGTAAATATTGACACACTCCCCGGGGAACCACATGTAAATACTGACACACTCCCCGGGGACCCCCTGTAAATACTGACACACTCCCCGGGGACCCCCTGTAAATACTGACACACTCCCCTGGAGACCCCCTGTAAATACTGACACACTCCCCGGGGATCCCCTGTAAATACTGACACACTCCCCGGGGACCCCCTGTAAATACTGACACACTCCCCGGGGACCCCCTGTAAATACCGACACACACCACGGGAACCCCCTGTAAATACTGACACACTCCCGGGGACCCCCTGTAAATATTGACACACACACCGGGGACCCACTGTAAATACTGACACACACCCCGGGCCCCCCCCTGTAAATACTGACACACTCCCCGGGTACTCAAGGTAAATACTGATACACTACCCGGGGACCCCCTGTAAATACCGACACACCCTGCGGGGACCCCCTGTAAATACTGACACACACCCCGGGGACCCCCTGTAAATACCGACACACACCCCGGGGACCCCCTGTAAATACTGACACACACCCCGGGGACCCCCTGTAAATACTGACACACTCCCCGGGGACACCCCTGTAAATACTGACACACTCCCCTGGAGACCCCCTGTAAATACTGACACACTCCCCGGGGACCCCCTGTAAATACTGACACACTCCCCGGGACCCCCTGTAAATACTCACACATTCCCCGGGGACCCCCTGTAAATACTGACACACTCCCCGCGGACCCCCCTGTAAATACTGACACACTCCCCGGGACCCCCTGTAAATACTGACACACTCCCCGGGGACCCCGCTGTAAATACTGACACACTCCCCGGGGACACCCCAGTAAATACTGACACACTCCCGAGGTACTCCCCAGTAAATACTGATACACTCCCCAGGGACGACCATGTAAATACTGACACATTCCCCGGGGACTCACTGTAAATACTGACACACTCCACAGGGTTCCCCTGTAAATACTGACACACTCCCCCGGGGACCCACATGTAAATACTGACACACTCCACGGGGATCCCCCTGTAAATACTGACACACTCCCCAGGGTCCCCCCTGTAAATACTGACACACTCCACGGGGACCCCCCTGTAAATACTGACACACTCCCCAGGGTCCCCCCTGTAAATACTGACACACTCCCCAGGGCCTCCCTGTAAATAATGACACACTCCCCAGGGCCTCCCTGTAAATACTGACACACTCCCCAGGGACTCTCTGTAAATATGGACACACTCACCCGGGAACCTCCCTGTAAATACTGACACACTCCCCGGGGACCTCCAGTAAAAAATGAAAGACTCCCCCGGGACCACCCTGTAAATATTGACACACTCCCAGGGGAACCACATGTAAATACTGACACACTCCCCGGGGAACCACATGTAAATACTGACACACTCCCCTGGGACGCCCCTGTGAATACTGACACGCTCCCTGGGGACACCCTGTAAATACTGACAAATTCCCCGTGGACCCCATGTAAATACTGACACACTCCCCGGGGACCCCCCTGTAAGTACTGACACAATCCCCGGGGACCCCTTGTAAATACTGACACACACCCCGGGGGACCCCCTGTAAATACTGACACGGTCCCGGGGACTCCCTGTAAATACTGACACACTCCCCGGGGATCGCCCTGAAAATACTGACACACTCCCCGGGGACCCCCTGTAAATACTGACACACTCCCTGAGGACCCCCGTGTAAATACTGACACACACCCCGGGGACACCCCTGTAAATACTGACACACTCCCCGGGGACCCCCTGTAAGTACAGACACACTCCCCAGGGCTTCCCTGTAAATAATGACACACTCCCCAGGGCCTCCCTGTAAATACTTACATACTCCCCAGGGACTCTCTGTAAATATGGACACACTCACCCGGGAACCCCCCTGTAAATACTGACACACTCCCCGGGGACCTCCAGTAAATAATGAAAGTCTCCCCCGGGACCACCCTGTAAATATTGACACACTCCCCGGGGAACCACATGTAAATACTGACACACTCCCCGGGACCACCCTGTAAATATTGACACACTACCCAGGGACCCCCCTGTAAATACTGACACACTCCCCGGGCACGCCTCTGTAAATACTGACACACTCCCCGGGGACCCCCTGTAAATACTGACACACTCCCCGGGGACCCCCTGTAAATACTGACACACTGCCCGGGGACCCCCTGTAAGTACTGACACACTCCCCGGGGAACCCCTGTAAATACTGACACACTCCCCGGGGAACCCCTGTAAATACTGACACACTCCCCAGTGACACCCCTCTGTAAATACTGACACACTCCCCGGGGACACCTTGTAAATACTGACACACGCACCGGGGACCCCCTGTAAATACTGACACACACCCCGGGGACCCCCTGTAAATACGGACACACTCCCCGGGGACCCCCTGTAAGAACAGACACACTCCCCTGCGACTCCCTGTAAATACTGACACACTCCCCGGGGTCCCCCCTGTAAATACTGACACACTCCCCAGGGCCTCCCTGTAAATAATGACACACTCCCCAGGGCCTCCCTGTAAATAATGACACACTCCCCAGGGCCTCCCTGTAAATACTTACATACTCCCCAGGGACTCTCTGTAAATATGGACACACTCACCCGGGAACCTCCCTGTAAATACTGACACACTCCCCGGGGACCTCCAGTAAATAATGAAAGTCTCCCCCGGGACCACCCTGTAAATATTGACACACTCCCCGGGGAACCACATGTAAATACTGACACACTCCCCGGGGACCCCCTGTAAATACTGACACACTCCCCGGGGACGCCTCTGTAAATACTGACACACTCCCCGGGGACACCCTGTAAATACTGACACACTCCCCGGGGACCCCCTGTAAATAATGACAAACTACCCAGGGATTCCCCTGTAAATACTGACACACTCCCCGGGGACCCCCTATAAATAATGACAAACTACCCAGGGATTCCCCTGTAAATACTGACACACTCCCAGGGGACCCACCTGTAAATACTGACACACTCCCTGGGGACGCCTCTGTAAATACAGACACACTCCCCAGGGACCCCCTGTAAATACTGACACACTCACCTGGGACCCCCTGTAAATACTGACACACTCCCCGGGGACCCCCTGTAAATACTGACACACTCACCGGGGACCCCCTGTAAATACTGACACACTCCCCGGGGACCCCCTGTAAATACTGACACACTCACCGGGGACCCCCTGTAAATACTGACACACTCCCCAGAGATCCCCTGTAAATACTGAAACACTACCCCGGAGACCCCCTGTAAATATTGACACACTCCCCAGTGACACCCCTGTAAATACTGACACACTCCCCGGGGACACCTTGTAAATACTGACACACGCACCGGGGACCCCCTGTAAATACTGACACACACCCTGGAGACCCCCTGTAAATACTGACACACTCCCCGGGGATCGCTGTCAATACTGACACACTCGCCGGGGACCCCCTGTAAGTACTGACACACTCCCCTGGGACAACCTGTAAATACTGACACTCTCCCCTGGGACGCCCCTGTGAATACTGACACGCTCCCTGGGGACACCCTGTAAATACTGACACACTCCCCTGGGACACCCTGTAAGTACTGACACACTCCCCCGGGGATCCCCTGTAAATACTGACAAATTCCCCGTGGACCCATGTAAATACTGACACACTCCCCGGGGACCCCCTGTAAATACTGACACGGTCCCCGGGGGACACCCTGTAAATACTGACACAGTCCCCGGGGACTCCCTGTAAATACTGGCACACTCCCCGGGGATCCCCCTGAAAATACTGACACGCTCCCCGGGGACCACCTGTAAATACTGACACACTCCCCAGGGACCCCTTGTAAATACTGACACACTCCCCGGGGATCCCCTGTAAATACTGACACACTCCCCGGGGACCCCCAGTAAATACAGACACAGTTACCGGGGACCCCCTGTAAATACTGACACACTCCCCGGGGACCCCCTGTAAATACTCACACACTCCCCGGGGACTCCCCTGTAAATACTGACATATTCCCCGGGGACCCCCTGTAATTACTGACGCACTCCCCGGGGACCCCCTGTAAATACTGACACAATCACTGGGGACTCCCTGTAAATACTGATATACTCCCCGGGGACCCCCTGTAAATACTGACGCACTCACCAGGGAACCACTGTAAATACTGACACACTCCCCGTGGACCCCCTGTAAATACTGACACACTCACTGGGGACCCCCAGTAAATACTGACACACTCCCCGGGAACCCCTGTAAATACTGACACACTCCCCGGCAACCTTATTGAAACATAAGATTCTTAGGGCGTTTGACAGGGTGAATACTGAGAGGTCCTTTCCCCTTGTGGGAGAGTCTAAGACCAGAGGGCATAATCTCAGAGTAAAGGGGGGGCGATGAGGAGGGATTTCTTCTCTCAGAGGGTAGTGAATCTGTGGAATTCTTTACTGCAGAGGGTTGTAGAGGCTGGGTCATTGAGTATATTCAAGGCTGAGATAGACAGATTTTTAATCAATAAGGGAATCAAGGGGAAAAGACAGGAAAGTGGAGTTGAGGATTATCAGATCAGCCATGATCTCATTGAATAGTGGAGGAGACTCGATGGGCTGAATTGTCTATTTCTGCTCCTACGTTTTATGGTCTTAAGGTGTATCGGTGAGTGTGTGTGTGTGTATGTGTGTGTGTGTATGTGTGTGTGTGTGTGTGTGTGTATGTGTGTGTGTGTGTGTGTATGTGTGTGTGTATGTGTGTGTGTGTGTGTGTGTGTGTATGTGTGTGTGTGTGTGTGTGTGTGTGTGTGTATGTGTGTGTGTGTGTATGTGTGTGTGTGTGTGTGTGTGTATGTGTGTATGTGTGTGTGTGTGTGTGTGTATGTATGTGTGTGTGTGTATGTGTGTGTGTGTGCGTGTGTGTGTGTGTGCGTGTGTGCGTGTGCGTGCATGTGTGTGTGTGCGTGTGTGTATGTATGTGTGTGCGTGTGCGTGCGTGTGTGTCTGTGTGTATGTGTGTGTGTGTATGTGTGTGTGTGTGTTTGTGTGTCTGTGTGTATGTGTGTGTGTCTGTGTGTGTGTGTGTGTGTGTGTGTGTGTGTCTATCTGCTTATGAGTCTGTCCTGTTAGTATGCGCGCGTGTGTGTGTGTGTGTGTTTGCCTGTCTGTCCCTGTGAGTGTCTGCGTGTCTCTGTATCTGCGCATGTGAGTGTCTGTGTGTCTGCGTCTGTGTGTGTGTGTCTGTGTGTGTGTGTGTGTGTGTGTGTGTGTGTGTGTGTGTATCAATGTAAGGGTTTGTGTGTCTGTGTGTGTGTGTGTGTGTGTGTGTCTGTGTCTGTCTATGTGTCTGTCTGTGTGTGGGTCTGTGGAAGGTTACACAGTGTCTACAAAAACTAACTGTTCTAAGACATTTCCTTGCCTCAAGTTCTTATGTGCTGTGTGGTTTAACCTGTGCGGCTGCAGGATTATTGACCGGTTAGTTGTGAGCTGGCTGATCCTAGCTCGGGGACATCAAAATGATGCAATTGGTCTCAGTGCCAGATTGGAGGATGCAGAACACTGATTCCTGAATTCCAACCAGTGAGGCCAGCCCTGGCCAGAGAGTGGACAGGTTTGGGACTCTTGGTGATGCCCCTGCAGTCAAATAGCCTTTCGAGTGTCTTAAGAGTATCTGAGCGGAGTTATACCTGCATCCCTGTGATGAGATAAACTCCTGAAAGTGCAGGCTCCAGCTAGGACAAATGCCCCGGCTTAGGTAGGACTCATCCACCTTGTACCCTGTTCACTTGTTGCAGGAACTCAGGGAGAGACAGGGAAATCCCAGGAGAATGAAGCAGAGAGACAAAGCAGGTCCCCAGGCTGGGAGGGACTGTAAAAGGTCACAGGGAGAGACAGTGACATCTTGTGGAAACAAAATATGCTGCAGTCACCAAGACTGAGGATTAAACCAACACAAACAAAGCCACAGATCAGGGGCACAGGAGGACCCGGTCACTCACCGGGACAGAGAGAGAGGGACCTGTTAACTCACCGGCACAGGAGGAGAGGGACCCGGTAACTCACCAGGACAGGGGGAGAGGGACCCGGTCACTCACCGGCACAGGGAGAGAGGGACCCGGACACTCACCGGGACAGAGTGAGAGGGACCCGGTCACTCACCGGCACAGGGAGAGAGGGATCCGGTCACTTACCAGGACAGGGGGAGAGGGACCCGGTCACTCACTGGGACAGGGGGAGAGGGACCCGGTCACTCAACGGGACAGAGGGAGGGGGACCCGGTCACTCACCGGGACAGGGGGAGAGGGACCCGGTCACTCACCGGGACAGGGGGAGGGGGACCCGGACACTCATCGGGACAGGGGGAGAGGGACCCGGTCACTCAGCGGCACAGGGAGAGAGGGACCTGGTCACTTACCAGGACAGGGGGAGAGGGACCCGGTCACTCACCGGCACAGGGAGAGAGGGACCCGGTCACTTACCGGGACAGGGGGAGAGGGACCCGGTCACTTACCAGGACAGGGGGAGAGGGACCCGGTCACTCACCGGGACAGGGGGAGAGGGACCCGGTCACTCATGGGGGGGGGGAGAGGGACCCGGACACTTATCGGGACAGGGGGAGAGGGACCCGGTAACTCACCGGGACAGGGGGAGAGGGACCCGGGCACTCACCGGGACAGGGAGAGAGGGACTCGGTCACTCACTGGGACAGGGGGAGAGGGACCCGGTCACTCACCAGGACAGGGGGAGAGGGACCAGGTCACTCACCGGGACAGGGGGAGAGGGACCCGGTCACTCAAAAGGACAGGGGGAGAGGGACCCGGTCACTCACCGGGACAGGGAGAGAGGGACCTGGTCACTCACCGGGACAGGGGGAGAGGGACCTGGGCACTCACCGGGACGGGGGAGGGGGACCCGGTCACTCACCGGCACAGGGGTAAAGGGACCCGGTCATTCACTGGGACAGGGGAATAGGGACCCGGTCACGCACCGAGACAGGAGAAGAGGGACCCGGTGATTCACCGGGACAGGAGGAGAGGGACCCGGTCACTCACCGGCACAGGGGGAGAGGGACCCGGTCACTCACTGGCACAGGGGGAGAGGGACCCGGTCACTCAACGGCACAGGGGGAGGGGGACCCGGTCACTCACCGTCACAGGGAGAGAGGGACCCGGTCACTCACCAGGACAGGGGTAGAGGGACCCGGTCACTCACTGGGACAGGGGGAGAGGGACCCGGTCACTCACCGGCACAGGGAGAGAGGGACCCGGTCACTAACCAGGACATGGGGAGAGGGTCCCGGTCACTCAACGGGACAGGGGGAGAGATACCCGGTCACTCAACAGCACAGGGGGAGAGGGACCCGGTCACTCACCGGCACAGGGGGAGCAGGAACCGGTCACTCACCGGGACAGTGGGAGGGGGACCCAGTCACTCACCAGGACAGGGGGAGAGGGACCCGGTTACTCACCGGGACGGGGGAGAGGGAACCAGTCACTCACCAGGACAGTGGGTGAGGGACCCAGTCTCTCACCGGGACAGGGGATGAGGGACCCAGTCACGCACCGGGACAGGAGGAGAGGGACCCGGTCACTCACCGGGACAGGTGGAGAGGGACACGGTCACTCACCGGCACAGGGAGAGAGGGACCCGGTCACTCACTGGCACAGGGGGAGAGGGACCCGGTCACTCACCGGCACAGTTTGAGGGACCCGATCACTCACCGGGACGGCAGGAGTGGGACCCGGTCACTCACCAGGACAGGGGGAGAGGGACCCGGTCACTCATCGGCACAGGGAGAGAGGGACCCAGTCACTCTCTGGCACAGGGGCAGAGGGACCCGGTCACATACTGGCACAGGGGAGAGAGAGCCGGTCACTCACCAGGACAGGGGGAGAGAGAACCGGTCACTCACCGGGACAGTGAGAGAGGGACCCGGTCACACACCAGGACAGGGGGAGAGGGACCCGGTCACTCAACGGCACAGGGAGAGAGGGTCCCCGTCACTCAACGGCACAGGGGGAGGGGGACCCGGTCACTCACCGGCACCGGGAGAGAGGGTCCCCGTCACTCAACGGCACAGGGGGAGGGGGACCCGGTCACTCACCGGCACAGGGAGTGAGGGACCCGGTCACTCTCCGGGACAGGGGGAGGGGTACTCAGTCACTCAATGGCACAGGGAGAGAGGGACCCGGTCACTCACCGGGACAGGGGGAGAGGGACCCGTTCACTCACCGGGACAGAGAGAGAGGGACCCAGTCACTTACCGGGACAGGGCGAGAGTGAACCGGTCACTCACCGGCACAGGGGGAGAGAGACCTGCTCACTCACCGGGACAGGGGGAGGGGAACCCGATAACACACCGGGACAGGGGGAGAGGGACACAGTAACTCACCAGGAGAGGAGGAGAGGGACCCAGTAACTCACCGGGACAGGGGGAGAGGGACCCGGTCACTCACCGGGACAGGGTGAGAGGGACCTGGTCACTCACCGGCACAGGGGGAGAGGGAACGGGTCACTCACCGGCACAGGGGGAGAGGGACCTGGTCACTCACAGGCACAGGGAGAGAAGGACACGTTCACTCACTGGGACAGGGGGAGAGGGACCCTGTCACTCACCAGCACAGGGAGAGTGGGACCCGGTTTTTCACCGGCACAGGGGGAGAGGGACCCGGTCACTCACCAGGAGACAGGGAGGGGGACCCGGTCACTCACCCGGACAGGGGAAGAGGGACCCGGTCATTCACCAGGACAGGGGGAGATGGACCCGGTCACTAACCGGGACAGGGGGAGGGGGACCCGGTAACTCAGCGGGACAGGGGGACAGGGACACAGTAAATCACCAGGAGAGGGGGAGAGGGACCCGGTAACTCACCAGGACAGGGGGAGAGGGACCCGGTCACTCACCAGGACAGGGGGAGAGGGACCCGGTCACTCACCGGCACAGGGGGAGAGGGATCCGGTCACTCACTGGGACAGGGGGAGAGGGACCCTGTCACTCACCGGCACAGGGAGAGTGGGACCCGGTGTCTCACCGGCACAGAGGTAGAGGGACCCGGTCACTCACCGGCACAGGGGGAGAGGGATCCGGTCACTCACCGGGACAGGGGGAGAGGGACCCTGTCACTCACCGGCACAGGGAGAGTGGGACCCGGTCTCTCACCGGCACAGGGGTAGAGGCATCCAGTCACTCACCAGCACAGGGTGAGAAGGACCCGGTCACTCACCGGCACAGGGTGAGAAGGACCTGGTCACTCACCGGCACAGGTGGAGAGGGACCCGGTCACTCACCAGGAGAGGGGGAGGGGGACCCGGTCACTCACCGGGACAGTGGGAGGGGGACCCGGACACTCACTGGGACAGGGGGAGAGGGACCCAGTCAGTAATTTGGACAGGGGGAGAGGGACCCGGTCACTCACCGGGACAGTGGGAGGGGGACCCGGTCACTCACTGGCACAGGGGGAGAGGGACCTGCTCACTCAACGGGACAGGGGGAGGGGAACCCGATAACTCACCGGGACAGGAGGAGAGGGACACAGTAACTCACCAGGAGAGGGGGAGAGGGACCCAGTAACTCACCGGGACAGGGGGAGAGGGACCCGGTCACTCACCGGGAGAGGGGGAGAGGGACCCAGTAACTCACCGGGACAGGGGGAGAGGGACCCGGTCACTCACCGGGACAGGGAGAGAGGGACCCTGTCACTCACTGGCACAGGGAGAGTGGGACCCGGTCTCTCACCGGCACAGGGGTAGAGGGACCCGGTCACTCACCGGCACAGGGTGAGAAGGACCCGGTCACTCACCGGCACAGGTGGAGAGGGACCCGGTCACTCACCAGGAGAGGGGGAGGGCAACCCGGTCACTCACCGGGACATTTGGAGGGGGACCCGGTCACTCAATGGGACAGGGGGAGAGGGACCCAGTCAGTAATTTGGACAGGGGGAGAGGGACCCGGTCACTCACTGGCACAGTGGGAGAGGGACCTGCTCACTCACCGGGACAGGGGGAGGGGAACCCGATAACTCACCGGGACAGGAGGAGAGGGACACAGTAACTCACCAGGAGAGGGGGAGAGGGACCCAGTAACTCACCGGGACAGGGGGAGAGGGACCCGGTCACTCACCGGGAGAGGGGGAGAGGGACCCAGTAACTCACCGGGACAGGGGGAGAGGGACCCGGTCACTCACCGGGACAGGGAGAGAGGGACCCTGTCACTCACTGGCACAGGGAGAGTGGGACCCGGTCTCTCACCGGCACAGGGGTAGAGGGACCCGGTCACTCACCGGGACAGTGGGAGGGGGACCCGGTCACTCACTGGCACAGGGGGAGAGGGACCTGCTCACTCAACGGGACAGGGGGAGGGGAACCCGATAACTCACCGGGACAGGAGGAGAGGGACACAGTAACTCACCAGGAGAGGGGGAGAGGGACCCAGTAACTCACCGGGACAGGGGGAGAGGGACCCGGTCACTCACCGGGAGAGGGGGAGAGGGACCCAGTAACTCACCGGGACAGGGGGAGAGGGACCCGGTCACTCACCGGGACAGGGAGAGAGGGACCCTGTCACTCACTGGCACAGGGAGAGTGGGACCCGGTCTCTCACCGGCACAGGGGTAGAGGGACCCGGTCACTCACCGGCACAGGGTGAGAAGGACCCGGTCACTCACCGGCACAGGTGGAGAGGGACCCGGTCACTCACCAGGAGAGGGGGAGGGCAACCCGGTCACTCACCGGGACATTTGGAGGGGGACCCGGTCACTCAATGGGACAGGGGGAGAGGGACCCAGTCAGTAATTTGGACAGGGGGAGAGGGACCCGGTCACTCACTGGCACAGTGGGAGAGGGACCTGCTCACTCACCGGGACAGGGGGAGGGGAACCCGATAACTCACCGGGACAGGAGGAGAGGGACACAGTAACTCACCAGGAGAGGGGGAGAGGGACCCAGTAACTCACCGGGACAGGGGGAGAGGGACCCGGTCACTCACCGGGACAGGGAGAGAGGGAACGGGTCACTCACCGGCACAGGGGGAGAGGGACCTGGTCACTCACCGGCACAGGGAGAGAGGGACCCGGTCACTCACCAGGAGACGGGGAGGGGGACCCGGTCACTCACCCGGACAGGGGAAGAGGGACCCGGTCATTCACCAGGACAGGGGGAGATGGACCCGGTCACTCACCGGGACAGGGGGAGGGGGACCCGGTAACTCAGCGGGACAGGGGGAGAGGGACACAGTAAATCACCAGAAGAGGGGGAGAGGGACCCAGTATCTCACCAGGACAGGGGGAGAGGGACCCGGTCACTCACCGGCACAGGGGGAGAGGGACCCGGTCACTCACCGGCACAGGAGGAGAGGGACCCGGTCACTCACCGGCACAGGGAGAGTGGGACCCGGTCTCTCACCGGCACAGGGGTAGAGGGACCCGGTCACTCACCAGCACAGGGTGAGAAGGACCCGGTCACTCACCGGCATAGGGGGAGAGGGACCCGGGCACTCACCAGGAGAGGGGGAGGGCGACCCGGTCACTCACCGGGACATTTGGAGGGGGACCCGGTCACTCACTGGGACAGGGGGAGAGGGACCCAGTCAGTAATTTGGACAGGGGGAGAGGGACCCGGTCACTCACTGGCACAGGGGGAGAGGGACCCGGTCACTCATTGGCACAGGGAGAGAGGGACCCGGTCACTCTCTGGCTCAGGGGGAGCGAGATCCGGTCACTCACCGGGACAGGGGGAGGGGGACCCGGTCACTCACCAGGACAGGGGTAGAGGGACCCGTTCACTCACCGGGACAGGGGAGAGGGATCCGGTCACTCACCAGGACAGGGGGAGAGGGACACAGTAACTCACCACGAGAGGGGGAGAGGGGACCCAATAACTCACCGGGACAGGGTGAGAGGGACCTGGTCAATCACCGGCACAGGGGGAGAGGGACCCGGTCACTCACTGGGACAGGGGGAGAGAGAAACCGGTCACTCACCGTCACAGAGTGAGAGGGACCCAGTCACTCACCGGCAAAGGGAGAGAGGGACCCGGTCACTCACCGGCACAGGGAGAAAGGGACCCAGTCACTCACCGGCTCAGGGGGAGAACGAACTGGTCACTCACCGGGACAGTGGGTGGTGGACCCGGTGACTCACCGGGAAAGGGGGAGAGGGACCCGGGCACTCATCGGGACAGGGGGAGGGGGACCCGATAACTCACTGGGACAGGGGGAGAGGGACACAGTAACTCACCAGGAGAGGGGAAGAGGGACCCAGTAAGTCACCGGGACAGGGGGAGAGGGACCCGGTCACTCACCGGCACAGGGGGTGAGGGATCCGGTCACTCACCGGGACAGGGGGAGAGGGACCCGGTCACTCACCGGCACAGGGGGGAGAGGGACACGGTCACTCACCGGCACAGGGGGAGAGGGAACCGGTCACTCACCGGCACAGGGGGAGAGGGACCTGGTCACTCACCGGCACAGGGAGAGAAGGACCCGGTCACTCACCGGCGCAGGGAGGGAAGGACCCGGTCACTCACCGGCACAGGGGGAGAGGGACCCGGTCACTCACTGGCACAGGGGGAGAGGGACCTGGTCACTCACCAGGAGAGGGGTAGGGGGACCTGGTCACTCACCGGGACAGTGGGAGGAGGACCCGGTCACTCAGCAGGACAGGGGGAGAGGGACCCGGTCACTCAGCAGGACAGGGGGAGAGGGACCCGGTCACTCACTGGGACAGGGGGAGGGGGACCCGGTTACTCAGCGGGACGGGGGGAGAGGGACATAGTAAATCACCAGGACAGGGGGAGAGGGACCCGGTCACTCACCAGGAGAGGGGGAGGGGGACCCGGTCACTCACCCGGAAAGGGAAGAGGGACCCGGTCACTCACCAGGACAGGGGGAGATGGACCCGGTCATTCACCGGGACAGGGGGAGGGGGACCCGTTAAACTCAGCGGGACAGGGGGAGAGGGACACAGTAAATCACCAGGAGAGGGGGAGAGGGACCCGGTCACTCACCGGGACAGTGGGTGGTGACCCGTTCACTCACCGGGACAGGGGAGAGGGATCCGGTAACTCACCGGGACAGGGGAGAGGGACCCAGTCTCTCACCAGGACAGGGGGAAAGGGTCCCGATCACTCACTGGCACATGGGGAGAGGGACCTGCTCACTCATATCGGGACAGGGGGAGGGGGACCCGGTCACTCACCGGCACAGGGTGAGAGGGACCCGGTCACTCACCGGCACAGGGGTAGAGGGACACGGTCATTCACCGGCACAGGGAGAGAGGGAACCGGTCACTCACCGGCACAGGGGGTGAGGGATCCGGTCACTCACCGGCACAGGGAGAGAAGGACCCGGTCACTCACCGGCACAGGGGGAGAGGGAACCGGTCACTCACCGGCACAGGAGGAGGGACCCGGTCACTCACCAGGAGAGGGGTAGGGGGACCCGTGTCACTCACCGGGACAGTGGGAGGGGGACCCGGTCACTCAGCAGGACAGGGGGAGAGGGACCCGGTCACTGACTGGGACAGGGGGAGGGGGACCCGGTTACTCAGCGGGACAGGGGGAGAGGGGACACAGTAAATCACCAGGACAGGGGGAGAGGGACCCGGTCACTCACCGGGACAGGGGGAGTGGGACACAGTAAATCACCGGGACAGGGGGAGAGGGACCCGGTCACTCACCGGCACAGGGGGAGAGGGACCCAGTCACTCACCGGCACAGGTGGAGAGGGACCCGGTCACTCACCAGGAGAGGGGGAGGGGGACCTGGTCACTCTCTGGGACAGGGGGAGAGAGACCCAGTCAGTAATTTGGACAGGGGGAGAGGGACCCGGTCACTCTCTGGCTCAGGGGTGAGAGAGACCCGGTCACTCACCGGGACAGGGGGAGTGGGACTCGGTCACTCACCAGGACAGGGGGAGGCGGACCCGGTCACTCACCGGGACAGGGGGAGGGGGACCCGTTCACTCACCGGGACAGGGGGAGAGGGATCCGGTAACTCACCGGGACAGGGGGAGGGGGACCCGGTCACTCACCGGCAGAGGGGAGTGAGGGACCCGGTCACTCACCGGCACAGGGGGAGAGGGACCCGGTCATTCACCAGCAGAGGGGGAGAGGGACCCGGTCACTCACCAGGACAGGGGGAACGGGACCCGGTTACTCACTGGGATAGGGGGAGAGGGACCCGGTCACGCAGCAGGACAGGGGGAGAGGGACCCGGTAAACTCACAGGGGCAGGTGGAGTGGGACCTGGTAAGTCACCGGGACAGGGGGAGAGGGACCCGGTCACTCTCTGGGACAGGGGGAGAGGGACCAGGTCACTCAACAGCACAGGGAGAGAGGGACACGGTCATTCACCGGGACAGGGGGAGAGGGGACCTAGTGACTCACCATGTCAGGGGGAGAGGGACCCGGTAACTCACCGGGACAGGGGGAGAGGGACACGGTAACTCACCGGGACAGGGGGAGAGGGACCCGGTCACTCAACGGCACAGGGAGAGAGGGACCCGGTCACTCACCGGGACCGGGGGTGAGGGACCTAGTGACTCACCATGTCAGGGGGAGAGGGACCCGGTCACTCATCGGGACAGGTGTGGAGGGTCCCGGTCACTCACCGGGACCGGGGGTGAGGGACCTAGTGACTCACCATGTCAGGGGGAGAGGGACCCGGTCACTCACCGGGACAGGTGGAGACGGTCCCGGTCACTCACCGGGACAGGGGGAGAGATACCCGGTCACTCACCGGCACAGAGGGAGAGGGACCCGGTCACTCACCAGCACAGGGGGGAGAGGGACCCGGTCACTCACCGGGACAGGGGGGAGGGGGACCTGGTCACTCACTGGCACAGGGGGAGCAGGAACCGGTCACTCACCGGGACAGTAGGAGTGGGACCCAGTCACTCACCAGGACAGGGGGAGAGGGACCGGGTTACTCACCGGGACGGGGGAGACGGAACCGGTCACTCACCAGGACAGAGGGTGAGGGACCCGGTCTCTCACCGGGATAGGGGATGAGGGACCCGGTCATGCACCGGGACAGGAGGAGAGTGACCTAGTGACTCACCATGTCAGGGGGGAGAGGGACCCGGTAACTCACCGAGACAGGGGGAGAGGGGACCCGGTAACTCACCGGGACAGGGTGAGAGGGACCCGGTCACTCTCTGGGACAGGGGGAGAGGGACCCGGTCACTCAACGGCACAGGGAGAGAGGGACCCGGTCACTCACCGGGACCGGGGGTGAGGGACCTGGTGACTCACCATGTCAGGGGGGAGAGGGACCCGGTCACTCACCGGGACAGGTGGAGAGGGACACGGTCACTCACTGGCACAGGGAGAGAGGGACCCGGTCACTCACCGGCACAGGGGTAGAGGGAACCGGTCACTCACCGGCACAGTTTGAGGGACCCGGTCACTCACCGGGACCGGGGGTGAGGGACCTAGTGACTCACCATGTCATGGGGAGAGGGACCCGGTCACTCACTGGGACAGGGGGAAGGGGACCCGGTCACTCACCGGCACAGGGGGAGGGGGACCCGGTAACTCACCAGGACAGGGGGAGAGGGACCCGGTAACTCACCGTGACAGGGGGAGAGGGACACGGCAACTCACCGGGACAGGGGGAGAGGGAACCGGTAACTCACCGGCACAGGGAGAGAGGGGACGCGGTCACTCACCGGGACAGGGGGAGAGGGACCCGGTCACTCACTGGGACAGGGGGAGAGGGACCCAGTCAGTAATTTGGACAGGGGGAGAGGGACCCGGTCACTCACTTGCACAGGGGGAGAGGTACCCGGTCACTCATTGGCACAGGGAGAGAGGGACCCGGTCACTCTCTGGCTCAGGGGGAGTGAGATCCGGTCACTCACTGGGACATGGGGAGGGGGACCCGGTCACTCACCAGGACAGGGGGAGAGGGACCTGTTCACTCACCGGGACAGGGGGAGAGGGACCCGGTCACTCACTGGGACAGGGGGAGAGGGACCCAGTCAGTAATTTGGACAGGGGGAGAGGGACCCGGTCACTCATTGGCACAGGGAGAGAGGGACCCGGTCACTCTCTGGCTCAGGGGGAGCGAGATCCGGTCATTCACTGGGACATGGGGAGGGGGACCCGGTCACTCACCAGGACAGGGGGAGAGGGACCTGTTCACTCACCGGGACAGGGGGAGAGGGATCCGGTCACTCAGCGGCACAGGGGGTGAGGGATCCGGTCACTCACCGGGACAGGGGGAGAGGGACACGGTCACTCACCGGGACAGGGGGACAGGGACCCGGTCACTCACCGGGACAGGGGCAGAGGGCCCGGTCACTCACCATCACAGAGTGAGAGGGACCCAGTCACTCACCGGCAAAGGGAGAGAGGGACCCGGTCACTCACCGGCACAGGGGGAGAGGGACCCGGTCACTCACCGGCTCTGGGGGAGAGGGACCCAGTCACTCACCGGGACAGTGGGAGGTGGACCCGGTCACTCACCAGGACAGGGGGAGAGGGACCCGGTCACTCACTGGGACAGGGGGAGGGGGACCCGGTTACTCAGCGGGACGGGGGAGAGGGACATAGTAAATCACCAGGACAGGGGGAGAGGGACCCGGTCACTCACCAGGAGAGGGGGAGGGGGGACCCGGTCACTCACCCGGAAAGGGAAGAGGGACCCGGTCACTCACCAGGACAGGGGGAGATGGACCCGGTCATTCACCGGGACAGGGGGAGGGGGACCCGTTAACTCAGCGGGACAGGGGGAGAGGGACACAGTAAATCACCAGGAGAGGGGGAGAGGGACCCGGTCACTCACCGGGACAGTGGGTGGTGACCCGTTCACTCACCGGGACAGGGGGAGAGGGATCCGGTAACTCACCGGGACAGGGGGAGAGGGACCCAGTCTCTCACCAGGACAGGGGGAAAGGGTCCCGATCACTCACTGGCACATGGGGAGAGGGACCTGCTCACTCATCGGGACAGGGGGAGGGGGGACCCGGTCACTCACCGGCACAGGGTGAGAGGGACCCGGTCACTCACCGGCACAGGGGTAGAGGGACACGGTCATTCACCGGCACAGGGAGAGAGGGAACCGGTCACTCACCGGCACAGGGGGTGAGGGATCCGGTCACTCACCGGCACAGGGAGAGAAGGACCCGGTCACTCACCGGCACAGGGGGAGAGGGAACCGGTCACTCACCGGCACAGGAGGAGAGGGACCCGGTCACTCACCAGGAGAGGGGTAGGGGGACCCGGTCACTCACCGGGACAGTGGGAGGGGGACCCGGTCACTCAGCAGGACAGGGGGAGAGGGACCCGGTCACTGACTGGGACAGGGGGAGGGGGACCCGGTTACTCAGCGGGACAGGGGGAGAGGGACACAGTAAATCACCAGGACAGGGGGAGAGGGACCCGGTCACTCACCGGGACAGGGGGAGTGGGACACAGTAAATCACCGGGACAGGGGGAGAGGGACCCGGTCACTCACCGGCACAGGGGGAGAGGGACCCAGTCACTCACCGGCACAGGTGGAGAGGGACCCGGTCACTCACCAGGAGAGGGGGAGGGGGACCTGGTCACTCTCTGGGACAGGGGGAGAGAGACCCAGTCAGTAATTTGGACAGGGGGAGAGGGACCCGGTCACTCTCTGGCTCAGGGGGAGAGAGACCCGGTCACTCACCGGGACAGGGGGAGTGGGACTCGGTCACTCACCAGGACAGGGGGAGGCGGACCCGGTCACTCACCGGGACAGGGGGAGGGGGACCCGTTCACTCACCGGGACAGGGGGAGAGGGATCCGGTAACTCACCGGGACAGGGGGAGGGGGACCCGGTCACTCACCGGCAGAGGGAGTGAGGGACCCGGTCACTCACCGGCACAGGGGGAGAGGGACCCGGTCATTCACCAGCAGAGGGGGAGAGGGACCCGGTCACTCACCAGGACAGGGGGAACGGGACCCGGTTACTCACTGGGATAGGGGGAGAGGGACCCGGTCACGCAGCAGGACAGGGGGAGAGGGACCCGGTAAACTCACAGGGGCAGGTGGAGTGGGACCTGGTAAGTCACCGGGACAGGGGGAGAGGGACCCGGTCACTCTCTGGGACAGGGGGAGAGGGACCAGGTCACTCAACAGCACAGGGAGAGAGGGACACGGTCACTCACCGGGACAGGGGGAGAGGGACCTAGTGACTCACCATGTCAGGGGGAGAGGGACCCGGTAACTCACCGGGACAGGGGGAGAGGGACGCGGTAACTCACCGGGACAGGGGGAGAGGGACCCGGTCACTCAACGGCACAGGGAGAGAGGGACCCGGTCACTCACCGGGACCAGGGGTGAGGGACCTAGTGACTCACCATGTCAGGGGGAGAGGGACCCGGTCACTCATCGGGACAGGTGGAGAGGGTCCCGGTCACTCACCGGGACCGGGGGTGAGGGACCTAGTGACTCACCATGTCAGGGGGAGAGGGACCCGGTCACTCACCGGGACAGGTGGAGACGGTCCCGGTCACTCACCGGGACAGGGGGAGAGATACCCGGTCACTCACCGGCACAGAGGGAGAGGGACCCGGTCACTCACCAGCACAGGGGGAGAGGGACCCGGTCACTCACCGGGACAGGGGGAGGGGGACCTGGTCACTCACTGGCACAGGGGGAGCAGGAACCGGTCACTCACCGGGACAGTAGGAGTGGGACCCGGTCACTCACCTGGACAGGGGGAGAGGGACCGGGTTACTCACCGGGACGGGGGAGACGGAACCGGTCACTCACCAGGACAGAGGGTGAGGGACCCGGTCTCTCACCGGGATAGGGGATGAGGGACCCGGTCATGCACCGGGACAGGAGGAGAGTGACCTAGTGACTCACCATGTCAGGGGGAGAGGGACCCGGTAACTCACCGGAACAGGGGGAGAGGGACCCGGTAACTCACCGGGACAGGGTGAGAGGGACCCGGTCACTCTCTGGGACAGGGGGAGAGGGACCCGGTCACTCAACGGCACAGGGAGAGAGGGACCCGGTCACTCACCGGGACCGGGGGTGAGGGACCTGGTGACTCACCATGTCAGGGGGAGAGGGACCCGGTCACTCACCGGGACAGGTGGAGAGGGACACGGTCACTCACTGGCACAGGGAGAGAGGGACCCGGTCACTCACCGGCACAGGGGTAGAGGGAACCGGTCACTCACCGGCACAGTTTGAGGGACCCGGTAACTCACCGTGACAGGGGGAGAGGGACACGGCAACTCACCGGGACAGGGGGAGAGGGAACCGGTAACTCACCGGCACAGGGAGAGAGGGACGCGGTCACTCACCGGGACAGGGGGAGAGGGACGCGGTCACTCACCGGGACAGGGGGAGAGGGACCCGGTCACTCACTGGGACAGGGGGAGAGGGACCCAGTCAGTAATTTGGACAGGGGGGAGAGGGACCCGGTCACTCACTTGCACAGGGGGAGAGGTACCCGGTCACTCATTGGCACAGGGAGAGAGGGACCCGGTCACTCTCTGGCTCAGGGGGAGCGAGATCCGGTCATTCACTGGGACATGGGGAGGGGGACCCGGTCACTCACCAGGACAGGGGGAGAGGGACCTGTTCACTCACCGGGACAGGGGGAGAGGGATCTGGTCACTCACCAGGACAGGGGGAGAGGGACACAGTAACTCACCAGGAGAGGGGGGAGAGGGACCCAGTAACTCACCGGGACAGGGTGAGAGGGACCCGGTCACTCAGCGGCACAGGGGGTGAGGGATCCGGTCACTCACCGGGACAGGGGGAGAGGGACACGGTCACTCACCGGGACAGGGGGACAGGGACCCGGTCACTCACCGGGACAGGGGCAGAGGGCCCGGTCACTCACCATCACAGAGTGAGAGGGACCCAGTCACTCACCGGCAAAGGGAGAGAGGGACCCGGTCACTCACCGGCACAGGGGGAGAGGGACCCGGTCACTCACCGGCTCTGGGGGAGAGGGACCCAGTCACTCACCGGGACAGTGGGAGGTGGACCCGGTCACTCACCAGGACAGGGGGAGAGGGACCCGGTCACTCACCGGGACAGGGGGAGGGGGACCCTGTAACTCACCAGGACAGGGGGAGTGGGACACAGTAACTCACCAGGAGAGGGGGAGAGGGACCCGGTAACTCACCGGGACAGGGGGAGAGGGACCCGGTCACTCACCGGCACAGGCGGAGGGGGATCCAGTCACTCACCGGGACAGATGGAGAGGGACTCGGTCACTCATCTTGACACGGGGAGAGGGACTCGGTCACTCACCGGCACAGGGAGAGAGGGACTCGGTCACTCACCGTTACAGGGGGAGAGGGACCCGCTCACTCACCGGCACAGGGGGAGAGGGACCCGGTCACTCACCGGCTCAGGGGAGAGGGACCCAGTCACTCACCGAGACAGTGGGAGGTGGACCCGGTCACTCACCAGGACAGGGGGAGAGGGACCCGGTCACTCACCGGCACGTGGGGAGAGGGACCCGGTCACTCACCGGGACAGGGGGAGGGGGACCCTGTAACTCACCAGGACGGGGAAGTGGGACACAGAAACTCACCAGGAGAGGGGGAGAGGGACCCGGTAACTCGCTGGGACAGGGGGAGAGGGACCCGGTCACTCACCGGCACAGGCGGAGAGGGATCCAGTCACTCACCGGGACAGATGGAGAGGGACCCGGTCAATCATCTTGACACAGGGAGAGGGACCCGGTCACTCACCGGCACAGGGAGAGAGGGACTCGGTCACTCACCGTTACATGGGGAGAGGGACCCGGTCACTCACCAGGACAGGGGGAGAGGGACCCAGTCACTCACCAGGACAGGGGGAGAGGGACCCAGTCACTCACCGCCACAGGGAGAGAGGGACCTGGTCACTCAATGGCACAGGGGGAGGGGGACTCGGTCACTCACTGGCACAGGGAGAGAGGGACCCGGTCACTCACCGGCACAGGGGGAGTGGGACCAGGTCGCTCACCGGCACAGGGGGAGGGGGACCCGGTCACTCATCAGGAGAGGGGCAGGGCGACCTGGTCACATACCAGGACAGAGGGAAAGGGCCCGGTCACTCACCGGGACAGGGGGAGGGGGACCCGGTAACTGACCGGGATGAGGGAGAGGGACCCGGTAGCTCACCGGGACAGGGGTAGAGGGACCCGGTAACTCACCGGGACAGGTGTAGAGGGACCCGGTCACTCTCCGTGACAGGGGGAGAGGGACCTGGTCACTCAACGGCAAAGGGAGAGAGGGAGCCGGTCACTCACCGGGACAGGGGGAGAGGGACCCGCTCACTCACCGGCACAGGGAGAGAAGGACCCGGTCACTCACCGGCACAGGGGGAGAGGGACCCGGTCACTCACCGGGACAGGGGGAGAGGGACCCGGTCACTCACCAGGACAGGGGGAGAGGGTCCCGGTCACTCAATGGGACATGGAGAGAGATACCCGGTCACTCACCGGCACAGAGGGAGAGGGACCCGGTCACTCATCGGCACAGGGAGAGAGGGACCCGGTCACTCACCGGGACAGGGGGAGCGGGACCTGGTCACTCACTGGCACAGGGGGAGCAGGAACCGGTCACTCACCGGGACAGGGGGAGAGGGACCGGGTTACTCACCGGGACGGGGGAGACGGAACCGGTCACTCACCAGGACAGAGGGTGAGGGACCCGGTCTCTCACCGGGATAGGGGATGAGGGACCCGGTCACGCACCGGGACAGGAGGAGAGGGACCTAGTGACTCACCATGTCAGGGGGAGAGGGACCCGGTAACTCACCGGGACAGGGGGAGAGGGACCCGGTAACTCACCGGGACAGGGGGTGAGGGACCCGGTCACTCTCTGGGACAGGGGGAGAGGGACCCGGTCACTCAACGGCACATGGAGAGAGGGACCCGGTCACTCACCGGGACCGGGGGTGAGGGACCTGGTGACTCACCATGTCAGGGGGAGAGGGACCCAGTCAGTAATTTGGACAGGGGGAGAGGGACCCGGTCACTCTCTGGCTCAGGGGGAGAGAGACCCGGTCACTCACCGGGACAGGGGGAGTGGGACTCGGTCACTCACCAGGACAGGGGGAGGCGGACCCGGTCACTCACCGGGACAGGGGGAGGGGGACCCGTTCACTCACCGGGACAGGGGGAGAGGGATCCGGTAACTCACCGGGACAGGGGGAGGGGGACCCGGTCACTCACCGGCAGAGGGAGTGAGGGACCCGGTCACTCACCGGCACAGGGGGAGAGGGACCCGGTCATTCACCAGCAGAGGGGGAGAGGGACCCGGTCACTCACCAGGACAGGGGGAGCGGGACCCGGTTACTCACTGGGATAGGGGGAGAGGGACCCGGTCACGCAGCAGGACAGGGGGAGAGGGACCCGGTAAACTCACAGGGGCAGGTGGAGTGGGACCTGGTAAGTCACCGGGACAGGGGGAGAGGGACCCGGTCACTCTCTGGGACAGGGGGAGAGGGACCAGGTCACTCAACAGCACAGGGAGAGAGGGACACGGTCACTCACCGGGACAGGGGGAGAGGGACCTAGTGACTCACCATGTCAGGGGGAGAGGGACCCGGTAACTCACCGGGACAGGGGGAGAGGGACGCGGTAACTCACCGGGACAGGGGGAGAGGGACCCGGTCACTCAACGGCACAGGGAGAGAGGGACCCGGTCACTCACCGGGACCGGGGGTGAGGGACCTAGTGACTCACCATGTCAGGGGGAGAGGGACCCGGTCACTCATCGGGACAGGTGGAGAGGGTCCCGGTCACTCACCGGGACCGGGGGTGAGGGACCTAGTGACTCACCATGTCAGGGGGAGAGGGACCCGGTCACTCACCGGGACAGGTGGAGACGGTCCCGGTCACTCACCGGGACAGGGGGAGAGATACCCGGTCACTCACCGGCACAGAGGGAGAGGGACCCGGTCACTCACCAGCACAGGGGGAGAGGGACCCGGTCACTCACCGGGACAGGGGGAGGGGGACCTGGTCACTCACTGGCACAGGGGGAGCAGGAACCGGTCACTCACCGGGACAGTAGGAGTGGGACCCGGTCACTCACCTGGACAGGGGGAGAGGGACCGGGTTACTCACCGGGACGGGGGAGACGGAACCGGTCACTCACCAGGACAGAGGGTGAGGGACCCGGTCTCTCACCGGGATAGGGGATGAGGGACCCGGTCATGCACCGGGACAGGAGGAGAGTGACCTAGTGACTCACCATGTCAGGGGGAGAGGGACCCGGTAACTCACCGGGACAGGGGGAGAGGGACCCGGTAACTCACCGGGACAGGGTGAGAGGGACCCGGTCACTCTCTGGGACAGGGGGAGAGGGACCCGGTCACTCAACGGCACAGGGAGAGAGGGACCCGGTCACTCACCGGGACCGGGGGTGAGGGACCTGGTGACTCACCATGTCAGGGGGAGAGGGACCCGGTCACTCACCGGGACAGGTGGAGAGGGACACGGTCACTCACTGGCACAGGGAGAGAGGGACCCGGTCACTCACCGGCACAGGGGTAGAGGGAACCGGTCACTCACCGGCACAGTTTGAGGGACCCGGTAACTCACCGTGACAGGGGGAGAGGGACACAGCAACTCACCGGGACAGGGGGAGAGGGAACCGGTAACTCACCGGCACAGGGAGAGAGGGACGCGGTCACTCACCGGGACAGGGGGAGAGGGACGCGGTCACTCACCGGGACAGGGGGAGAGGGACCCGGTCACTCACTGGGACAGGGGGAGAGGGACCCAGTCAGTAATTTGGACAGGGGGAGAGGGACCCGGTCACTCACTTGCACAGGGGGAGAGGTACCCGGTCACTCATTGGCACAGGGAGAGAGGGACCCGGTCACTCTCTGGCTCAGGGGGAGCGAGATCCGGTCATTCACTGGGACATGGGGAGGGGGACCCGGTCACTCACCAGGACAGGGGGAGAGGGACCTGTTCACTCACCGGGACAGGGGGAGAGGGATCCGGTCACTCACCAGGACAGGGGGAGAGGGACACAGTAACTCACCAGGAGAGGGGGAGAGGGACCCAGTAACTCACCGGGACAGGGTGAGAGGGACCCGGTCACTCAGCGGCACAGGGGGTGAGGGATCCGGTCACTCACCGGGACAGGGGGAGAGGGACACGGTCACTCACCGGGACAGGGGGACAGGGACCCGGTCACTCACCGGGACAGGGGCAGAGGGCCCGGTCACTCACCATCACAGAGTGAGAGGGACCCAGTCACTCACCGGCAAAGGGAGAGAGGGACCCGGTCACTCACCGGCACAGGGGGAGAGGGACCCGGTCACTCACCGGCTCTGGGGGAGAGGGACCCAGTCACTCACCGGGACAGTGGGAGGTGGACCCGGTCACTCACCAGGACAGGGGGAGAGGGACCCGGTCACTCACCGGGACAGGGGGAGGGGGACCCTGTAACTCACCAGGACAGGGGGAGTGGGACACAGTAACTCACCAGGAGAGGGGGAGAGGGACCCGGTAACTCACCGGGACAGGGGGAGAGGGACCCCGGTCACTCACCGGCACAGGCGGAGGGGGATCCAGTCACTCACCGGGACAGATGGAGAGGGACCCGGTCACTCATCTTGACACGGGGAGAGGGACTCGGTCACTCACCGGCACAGGGAGAGAGGGACTCGGTCACTCACCGTTACAGGGGGAGAGGGACCCGCTCACTCACCGGCACAGGGGGAGAGGGACCCGGTCACTCACCGGCTCAGGGGAGAGGGACCCAGTCACTCACCGAGACAGTGGGAGGTGGACCCGGTCACTCACCAGGACAGGGGGAGAGGGACCCGGTCACTCACCGGCACGTGGGGAGAGGGACCCGGTCACTCACCGGGACAGGGGGAGGGGGACCCTGTAACTCACCAGGACGGGGAAGTGGGACACAGAAACTCACCAGGAGAGGGGGAGAGGGACCCGGTAACTCGCTGGGACAGGGGGAGAGGGACCCGGTCACTCACCGGCACAGGCGGAGAGGGATCCAGTCACTCACCGGGACAGATGGAGAGGGACCCGGTCAATCATCTTGACACAGGGAGAGGGACCCGGTCACTCACCGGCACAGGGAGAGAGGGACTCGGTCACTCACCGTTACATGGGGAGAGGGACCCGGTCACTCACCAGGACAGGGGGAGAGGGACCCAGTCACTCACCAGGACAGGGGGAGAGGGACCCAGTCACTCACCGCCACAGGGAGAGAGGGACCTGGTCACTCAATGGCACAGGGGGAGGGGGACTCGGTCACTCACTGGCACAGGGAGAGAGGGACCCGGTCACTCACCGGCACAGGGGGAGTGGGACCAGGTCGCTCACCGGCACAGGGGGAGGGGGACCCGGTCACTCATCAGGAGAGGGGCAGGGGGACCTGGTCACATACCAGGACAGAGGGAAAGGGCCCGGTCACTCACCGGGACAGGGGGAGGGGGACCCGGTAACTGACCGGGATGAGGGAGAGGGACCCGGTAGCTCACCGGGACAGGGGTAGAGGGACCCGGTAACTCACCGGGACAGGTGTAGAGGGACCCGGTCACTCTCCGTGACAGGGGGAGAGGGACCTGGTCACTCAACGGCAAAGGGAGAGAGGGAGCCGGTCACTCACCGGGACAGGGGGGAGAGGGACCCGCTCACTCACCGGCACAGGGAGAGAAGGACCCGGTCACTCACCGGCACAGGGGGAGAGGGACCCGGTCACTCACCGGGACAGGGGGAGAGGGACCCGGTCACTCACCAGGACAGGGGGAGAGGGTCCCGGTCACTCAATGGGACATGGAGAGAGATACCCGGTCACTCACCGGCACAGAGGGAGAGGGACCCGGTCACTCATCGGCACAGGGAGAGAGGGACCCGGTCACTCACCGGGACAGGGGGAGCGGGACCTGGTCACTCACTGGCACAGGGGGAGCAGGAACCGGTCACTCACCGGGACAGGGGGAGAGGGACCGGGTTACTCACCGGGATGGGGGAGACGGAACCGGTCACTCACCAGGACAGAGGGTGAGGGACCCGGTCTCTCACCGGGATAGGGGATGAGGGACCCGGTCACGCACCGGGACAGGAGGAGAGGGACCTAGTGACTCACCATGTCAGGGGGAGAGGGACCCGGTAACTCACCGGGACAGGGGGAGAGGGACCCGGTAACTCACCGGGACAGGGGGTGAGGGACCCGGTCACTCTCTGGGACAGGGGGAGAGGGACCCGGTCACTCAACGGCACATGGAGAGAGGGACCCGGTCACTCACCGGGACCGGGGGTGAGGGACCTGGTGACTCACCATGTCAGGGGGAGAGGGACCCGGTCACTCACCGAGACATTTGGAGAGGGACCCGGTCACTCACCGGCACAGGGGTAGAGGGAACCGGTCACTCACCAGCACAGTTTGAGGGACCCGGTCACTCATCGGGACCGGGGGTGAGGGACCTAGTGACTCACCATGTCAGGGGGAGAGGGACCCAGTCACTCACCGGGACAAGTGGAGAGGGTCCCGGTCACTCACCGGGACAGGGGGAGAGATACCGGGTCACTCACCAGCACAGAGGGAGAGGGACCCGGTCACTCACCGGCACAGGGGGAGAGTGACCCAGTCACTCACCGGCACAGAGAGAGAAGGACCCGGTCACTCACCGGCACAGGGGGAGAGGGACCCGGTCACTCACCGGGACAGGGGAAGAGGGACCTCTTCACTCACCAGGACAGGGGGAGACGGACCCAGTCACTCACCGGCACAGGGAGAGAGAGACCCGGTCACTCAACTGCACAGTGTGAGGGGGACCCGGTCACTCACCGTCACAGGGAGAGAGGGACCCGGTCACTCACCGGCACAAGGGGAGAGGGACCCGGTCACTCACCGGGACAGGGGGAGAGGGACCCAGTCACTCACCAGGACAGGGGAGGGGGACCCGGTAACTCACCAGGACAGGGGGAGAGGGACCCGGTAACTCCCTGGGACACGGGGAGAGGGACACGGTAACTCACCGGGACAGGGGGAGAGGATCCCGGTCACTCACCGGCACAGGGAGAGAGGGACCCGGTCACTCACCGGGACAGGGGGAGTGGGACCCGGTCACTCACCGGGACAGGGGGAGTGGGACCCGGTCACTCACCGGGACATGGGGAGAGGGACCCGGTAACTCACTAGGACAGGGGGAGATGGAACCAGTCACTCACCAGGACAGAGGGTGAGGGACCCAGTGACTCAGCTGGTCAGGGGGAGAGGGACCCAGTCACTAACCGGGACATGGGGAGAGGGTCCCGGTCACTCACCGGCAAAGAGGGAGAGGGTCCCGGTCACTCACTGGCACAGGGAGAGAGGGACCCGGTCACTCACCGGGACAGGGGGAGAGGGACCCGGTCACTCATCGGCACAGGGAGACAGGGACCCAGTCAGTCACCAGGACAGGGGCAGTGGGACCCGGTCACACACCAGGACAGGGGGAGAGGGACCCGGTCACTCGCTGGGAAAGGCGGAGAGGGACCCAGTCAGTAATCGGGACAAAGGGAGAGGGACCCAGTCACTCACCGGGACAGGGGGAGTGGGACCAGGTCGCTCACCGGCACAGGGGGAGGGGGACCCAGTCACTCACCAGGAGAGGGGCAGGGGGACCTGGTCACATACCAGGACAGAGGGAAAGGGCCCGGTCACTCACCGGGACAGGGGGAGAGGGACCGGGTCACTCACCGGGACAGGGGGAGGGGGACCGGTAACTGACCGGGATGGGGGAGAGGGACCCGGTAGCTCATCGGGACAGGGGTAGAGGGACCCGGTAACTCACCGGTACAGGTGTAGAGGGACCCAGTCACTCTCCGTGACAGGGGGAGAGGAATGTGGTCACTCAGCGGGACAGGGGTAGAGGGACCCGGTCACTCACCAGGACAGGGGGAGAGAGACCCGGTCACTCAACGGCACAGGGAGACAGGGACCCGGTCACTCACCGGGACAGGGGGAGAGGGACCCTGTCACTCTCCAGGAAAGGGGGAGAGGGAACCGCTCACTCACCAGGACAGAGGGTGAGGGACCCAGTCACTCAGCTGGACAGGGGGAGAGGGACATGGTCACTCACCGGGACAGTGGGAGGTGGACCCGGTACTTCACCGGGACAGGGGGAGAGGGACCTGGTCACTCACCGGGACAGGGTGAGAGGGACCCGGTAACTCACCGGGACAGGGGGAGAGGGACCTGGTCACTCACCGGGACAGCGGGAGGTGCACCCGGTACCTCACCGGGACAGGGGGAGAGGGACCCAGTAATTCACCGGGACTGGGTGAGAGGGACCCGGTAACTCACCGGGACAGGGGGAGAGGGACCCGGTTACTCTCCGGGAAACGGGGAGCGGGACCCCGTCACTCAACGGCACAGGGAGAGAGGGATCCGGTAACTCACCGAGACAGGGGGAGATGGACCCGGTCACTCACCGGGACTGGGGGAGAGGGACCCGGTCACTCACCAAGACAGGGGGAGAGGGACCCGGTCACTCACCGGGACCGGGGGTGAGGGACCTGGTGACTCACCATGTCAGGGGGAGAGGGACCCGGTCACTCACCGAGACAGGTGGAGAGGGACCCGGTCACTCACCGGCACAGGGGTAGAGGGAACCGGTCACTCACCGGCACAGTTTGAGGGACCCGGTCACTCATCGGGACCGGGGGTGAGGGACCTAGTGACTCACCATGTCAGGGGGAGAGGGACCCAGTCACTCACCGGGACAAGTGGAGAGGGTCCCGGTCACTCACCGGGACAGGGGGAGAGATACCGGGTCACTCACCAGCACAGAGGGAGAGGGACCCGGTCACTCACCGGCACAGGGGGAGAGTGACCCAGTCACTCACCGGCACAGAGAGAGAAGGACCCGGTCACTCACCGGCACAGGGGGAGAGGGACCCGGTCACTCACCGGGACAGGGGAAGAGGGACCTCTTCACTCACCAGGACAGGGGGAGACGGACCCAGTCACTCACCGGCACAGGGAGAGAGAGACCCGGTCACTCAACTGCACAGTGTGAGGGGGACCCGGTCACTCACCGTCACAGGGAGAGAGGGACCCGGTCACTCACCGGCACAAGGGGAGAGGGACCCGGTCACTCACCGGGACAGGGGGAGAGGGACCCAGTCACTCACCAGGACAGGGGAGGGGGACCCGGTAACTCACCAGGACAGGGGGAGAGGGACCCGGTAACTCCCTGGGACACGGGGAGAGGGACACGGTAACTCACCGGGACAGGGGGAGAGGATCCCGGTCACTCACCGGCACAGGGAGAGAGGGACCCGGTCACTCACCGGGACAGGGGGAGTGGGACCCGGTCACTCACCGGGACAGGGGGAGTGGGACCCGGTCACTCACCGGGACATGGGGAGAGGGACCCGGTAACTCACTAGGACAGGGGGAGATGGAACCAGTCACTCACCAGGACAGAGGGTGAGGGACCCAGTGACTCAGCTGGTCAGGGGGAGAGGGACCCAGTCACTCACCGGGACATGGGGAGAGGGTCCCGGTCACTCACCGGCAAAGAGGGAGAGGGTCCCGGTCACTCACTGGCACAGGGAGAGAGGGACCCGGTCACTCACCGGGACAGGGGGAGAGGGACCCGGTCACTCATCGGCACAGGGAGACAGGGACCCAGTCACTCACCAGGACAGGGGCAGTGGGACCCGGTCACACACCAGGACAGGGGGAGAGGGACCCGGTCACTCGCTGGGAAAGGTGGAGAGGGACCCAGTCAGTAATCGGGACAAAGGGAGAGGGACCCAGTCACTCACCGGGACAGGGGGAGTGGGACCAGGTCGCTCACCGGCACAGGGGGAGGGGGACCCAGTCACTCACCAGGAGAGGGGCAGGGGGACCTGGTCACATACCAGGACAGAGGGAAAGGGCCCGGTCACTCACCGGGACAGGGGGAGAGGGACCGGGTCACTCACCGGGACAGGGGGAGGGGGACCGGTAACTGACCGGGATGGGGGAGAGGGACCCGGTAGCTCATTGGGACAGGGGTAGAGGGACCCGGTAACTCACCGGTACAGGTGTAGAGGGACCCGGTCACTCTCCGTGACAGGGGGAGAGCAATCTGGTCACTCAGCGGGACAGGGGTAGAGGGACCCGGTCACTCACCAGGACAGGGGGAGAGAGACCCGGTCACTCAACGGCACAGGGAGACAGGGACCCGGTCACTCACCGGGACAGGGGGAGAGGGACCCTGTCACTCTCCAGGAAAGGGGGAGAGGGAACCGCTCACTCACCAGGACAGAGGGTGAGGGACCCGGTCACTCAGCTGGGCAGGGGGAGAGGGACATGGTCACTCACCGGGACAGTGGGAGGTGGACCCGGTACTTCACCGGGACAGGGGGAGAGGGACCTGGTCACTCACCGGGACAGGGTGAGAGGGACCCGGTAACTCACCGGGACAGGGGGAGAGGGACCTGGTCACTCACCGGGACAGCGGGAGGTGCACCCGGTACCTCACCGGGACAGGGGGAGAGGGACCCAGTAATTCACCGGGACTGGGTGAGAGGGACCCGGTAACTCACCGGGACAGGGGGAGAGGGACCCGGTTACTCTCCGGGAAACGGGGAGCGGGACCCCGTCACTCAACGGCACAGGGAGAGAGGGATCCGGTAACTCACCGAGACAGGGGGAGATGGACCCGGTCACTCACCGGGACTGGGGGAGAGGGACCCGGTCACTCACCAAGACAGGGGGAGAGGGACCCGGTCACTCACCGGCACAGGGAGAGAGGGACCCGGTCACTCTCAGAACCAGGGGCATTGGGACCCGGGTACTCACCGGCACAGGGGGATAGAGACCCGGTCACTCAACGGCACAGGGGGAGAGGGACCCGGTCACTCACCGGGACAGGGGGAGTGGGACCCGGTCACTCACCGGGACAGGGGTAGAGAGACCCGGTCACTCACCGGCACAGGAAGAAAGGGACCCAGTCACTCACCGGCTCAGGGGGAGAACGAACTGGTCACTCACCGGGACAGTGGGTGGTGGACCCGGTGACTCACCGGGAAAGGGGGAGAGGGACCCGGGCACTCATCGGGACAGGGGGAGGGGGACCCGATAACTCACTGGGACAGGGGGAGAGGGACACAGTAACTCACCAGGAGAGGGGAAGAGGGACCCAGTAAGTCACCGGGACAGGGGGAGAGGGACCCGGTCACTCACCGGCACAGGGGGTGAGGGATCCGGTCACTCACCAGGACAGGGGGAGAGGGACCCGGTCACTCACCGCCACAGGGAGAGAGGGACCTGGTCACTCAATGGCACAGGGGGAGGGGGACTCGGTCACTCACTGGCACAGGGAGAGAGGGACCCGGTCACTCACCGGCACAGGGGGAGTGGGACCAGGTCGCTCACCGGCACAGGGGGAGGGGGACCCGGTCACTCATCAGGAGAGGGGCAGGGGGACCTGGTCACATACCAGGACAGAGGGAAAGGGCCCGGTCACTCACCGGGACAGGGGGAGGGGGACCCGGTAACTGACCGGGATGAGGGAGAGGGACCCGGTAGCTCACCGGGACAGGGGTAGAGGGACCCGGTAACTCACCGGGACAGGTGTAGAGGGACCCGGTCACTCTCCGTGACAGGGGGAGAGGGACCTGGTCACTCAACGGCAAAGGGAGAGAGGGAGCCGGTCACTCACCGGGACAGGGGGAGAGGGACCCGCTCACTCACCGGCACAGGGAGAGAAGGACCCGGTCACTCACCGGCACAGGGGGAGAGGGACCCGGTCACTCACCGGGACAGGGGGAGAGGGACCCGGTCACTCACCAGGACAGGGGGAGAGGGTCCCGGTCACTCAATGGGACATGGAGAGAGATACCCGGTCACTCACCGGCACAGAGGGAGAGGGACCCGGTCACTCATCGGCACAGGGAGAGAGGGACCCGGTCACTCACCGGGACAGGGGGAGCGGGACCTGGTCACTCACTGGCACAGGGGGAGCAGGAACCGGTCACTCACCGGGACAGGGGGAGAGGGACCGGGTTACTCACCGGGATGGGGGAGACGGAACCGGTCACTCACCAGGACAGAGGGTGAGGGACCCGGTCTCTCACCGGGATAGGGGATGAGGGACCCGGTCACGCACCGGGACAGGAGGAGAGGGACCTAGTGACTCACCATGTCAGGGGGAGAGGGACCCGGTAACTCACCGGGACAGGGGGAGAGGGACCCGGTAACTCACCGGGACAGGGGGTGAGGGACCCGGTCACTCTCTGGGACAGGGGGAGAGGGACCCGGTCACTCAACGGCACATGGAGAGAGGGACCCGGTCACTCACCGGGACCGGGGGTGAGGGACCTGGTGACTCACCATGTCAGGGGGAGAGGGACCCGGTCACTCACCGAGACAGGTGGAGAGGGACCCGGTCACTCACCGGCACAGGGGTAGAGGGAACCGGTCACTCACCGGCACAGTTTGAGGGACCCGGTCACTCATCGGGACCGGGGGTGAGGGACCTAGTGACTCACCATGTCAGGGGGAGAGGGACCCAGTCACTCACCGGGACAAGTGGAGAGGGTCCCGGTCACTCACCGGGACAGGGGGAGAGATACCGGGTCACTCACCAGCACAGAGGGAGAGGGACCCGGTCACTCACCGGCACAGGGGGAGAGTGACCCAGTCACTCACCGGCACAGAGAGAGAAGGACCCGGTCACTCACCGGCACAGGGGGAGAGGGACCCGGTCACTCACCGGGACAGGGGAAGAGGGACCTCTTCACTCACCAGGACAGGGGGAGACGGACCCAGTCACTCACCGGCACAGGGAGAGAGAGACCCGGTCACTCAACTGCACAGTGTGAGGGGGACCCGGTCACTCACCGTCACAGGGAGAGAGGGACCCGGTCACTCACCGGCACAAGGGGAGAGGGACCCGGTCACTCACCGGGACAGGGGGAGAGGGACCCAGTCACTCACCAGGACAGGGGAGGGGGACCCGGTAACTCACCAGGACAGGGGGAGAGGGACCCGGTAACTCCCTGGGACACGGGGAGAGGGACACGGTAACTCACCGGGACAGGGGGAGAGGATCCCGGTCACTCACCGGCACAGGGAGAGAGGGACCCGGTCACTCACCGGGACAGGGGGAGTGGGACCCGGTCACTCACCGGGACAGGGGGAGTGGGACCCGGTCACTCACCGGGACATGGGGAGAGGGACCCGGTAACTCACTAGGACAGGGGGAGATGGAACCAGTCACTCACCAGGACAGAGGGTGAGGGACCCAGTGACTCAGCTGGTCAGGGGGAGAGGGACCCAGTCACTAACCGGGACATGGGGAGAGGGTCCCGGTCACTCACCGGCAAAGAGGGAGAGGGTCCCGGTCACTCACTGGCACAGGGAGAGAGGGACCCGGTCACTCACCGGGACAGGGGGAGAGGGACCCGGTCACTCATCGGCACAGGGAGACAGGGACCCAGTCAGTCACCAGGACAGGGGCAGTGGGACCCGGTCACACACCAGGACAGGGGGAGAGGGACCCGGTCACTCGCTGGGAAAGGCGGAGAGGGACCCAGTCAGTAATCGGGACAAAGGGAGAGGGACCCAGTCACTCACCGGGACAGGGGGAGTGGGACCAGGTCGCTCACCGGCACAGGGGGAGGGGGACCCAGTCACTCACCAGGAGAGGGGCAGGGGGACCTGGTCACATACCAGGACAGAGGGAAAGGGCCCGGTCACTCACCGGGACAGGGGGAGAGGGACCGGGTCACTCACCGGGACAGGGGGAGGGGGACCGGTAACTGACCGGGATGGGGGAGAGGGACCCGGTAGCTCATCGGGACAGGGGTAGAGGGACCCGGTAACTCACCGGTACAGGTGTAGAGGGACCCAGTCACTCTCCGTGACAGGGGGAGAGGAATGTGGTCACTCAGCGGGACAGGGGTAGAGGGACCCGGTCACTCACCAGGACAGGGGGAGAGAGACCCGGTCACTCAACGGCACAGGGAGACAGGGACCCGGTCACTCACCGGGACAGGGGGAGAGGGACCCTGTCACTCTCCAGGAAAGGGGGAGAGGGAACCGCTCACTCACCAGGACAGAGGGTGAGGGACCCAGTCACTCAGCTGGACAGGGGGAGAGGGACATGGTCACTCACCGGGACAGTGGGAGGTGGACCCGGTACTTCACCGGGACAGGGGGAGAGGGACCTGGTCACTCACCGGGACAGGGTGAGAGGGACCCGGTAACTCACCGGGACAGGGGGAGAGGGACCTGGTCACTCACCGGGACAGCGGGAGGTGCACCCGGTACCTCACCGGGACAGGGGGAGAGGGACCCAGTAATTCACCGGGACTGGGTGAGAGGGACCCGGTAACTCACCGGGACAGGGGGAGAGGGACCCGGTTACTCTCCGGGAAACGGGGAGCGGGACCCCGTCACTCAACGGCACAGGGAGAGAGGGATCCGGTAACTCACCGAGACAGGGGGAGATGGACCCGGTCACTCACCGGGACTGGGGGAGAGGGACCCGGTCACTCACCAAGACAGGGGGAGAGGGACCCGGTCACTCACCGGGACCGGGGGTGAGGGACCTGGTGACTCACCATGTCAGGGGGAGAGGGACCCGGTCACTCACCGAGACAGGTGGAGAGGGACCCGGTCACTCACCGGCACAGGGGTAGAGGGAACCGGTCACTCACCGGCACAGTTTGAGGGACCCGGTCACTCATCGGGACCGGGGGTGAGGGACCTAGTGACTCACCATGTCAGGGGGAGAGGGACCCAGTCACTCACCGGGACAAGTGGAGAGGGTCCCGGTCACTCACCGGGACAGGGGGAGAGATACCGGGTCACTCACCAGCACAGAGGGAGAGGGACCCGGTCACTCACCGGCACAGGGGGAGAGTGACCCAGTCACTCACCGGCACAGAGAGAGAAGGACCCGGTCACTCACCGGCACAGGGGGAGAGGGACCCGGTCACTCACCGGGACAGGGGAAGAGGGACCTCTTCACTCACCAGGACAGGGGGAGACGGACCCAGTCACTCACCGGCACAGGGAGAGAGAGACCCGGTCACTCAACTGCACAGTGTGAGGGGGACCCGGTCACTCACCGTCACAGGGAGAGAGGGACCCGGTCACTCACCGGCACAAGGGGAGAGGGACCCGGTCACTCACCGGGACAGGGGGAGAGGGACCCAGTCACTCACCAGGACAGGGGAGGGGGACCCGGTAACTCACCAGGACAGGGGGAGAGGGACCCGGTAACTCCCTGGGACACGGGGAGAGGGACACGGTAACTCACCGGGACAGGGGGAGAGGATCCCGGTCACTCACCGGCACAGGGAGAGAGGGACCCGGTCACTCACCGGGACAGGGGGAGTGGGACCCGGTCACTCACCGGGACAGGGGGAGTGGGACCCGGTCACTCACCGGGACATGGGGAGAGGGACCCGGTAACTCACTAGGACAGGGGGAGATGGAACCAGTCACTCACCAGGACAGAGGGTGAGGGACCCAGTGACTCAGCTGGTCAGGGGGAGAGGGACCCAGTCACTCACCGGGACATGGGGAGAGGGTCCCGGTCACTCACCGGCAAAGAGGGAGAGGGTCCCGGTCACTCACTGGCACAGGGAGAGAGGGACCCGGTCACTCACCGGGACAGGGGGAGAGGGACCCGGTCACTCATCGGCACAGGGAGACAGGGACCCAGTCACTCACCAGGACAGGGGCAGTGGGACCCGGTCACACACCAGGACAGGGGGAGAGGGACCCGGTCACTCGCTGGGAAAGGTGGAGAGGGACCCAGTCAGTAATCGGGACAAAGGGAGAGGGACCCAGTCACTCACCGGGACAGGGGGAGTGGGACCAGGTCGCTCACCGGCACAGGGGGAGGGGGACCCAGTCACTCACCAGGAGAGGGGCAGGGGGACCTGGTCACATACCAGGACAGAGGGAAAGGGCCCGGTCACTCACCGGGACAGGGGGAGAGGGACCGGGTCACTCACCGGGACAGGGGGAGGGGGACCGGTAACTGACCGGGATGGGGGAGAGGGACCCGGTAGCTCATTGGGACAGGGGTAGAGGGACCCGGTAACTCACCGGTACAGGTGTAGAGGGACCCGGTCACTCTCCGTGACAGGGGGAGAGCAATCTGGTCACTCAGCGGGACAGGGGTAGAGGGACCCGGTCACTCACCAGGACAGGGGGAGAGAGACCCGGTCACTCAACGGCACAGGGAGACAGGGACCCGGTCACTCACCGGGACAGGGGGAGAGGGACCCTGTCACTCTCCAGGAAAGGGGGAGAGGGAACCGCTCACTCACCAGGACAGAGGGTGAGGGACCCGGTCACTCAGCTGGGCAGGGGGAGAGGGACATGGTCACTCACCGGGACAGTGGGAGGTGGACCCGGTACTTCACCGGGACAGGGGGAGAGGGACCTGGTCACTCACCGGGACAGGGTGAGAGGGACCCGGTAACTCACCGGGACAGGGGGAGAGGAACCTGGTCACTCACCGGGACAGCGGGAGGTGCACCCGGTACCTCACCGGGACAGGGGGAGAGGGACCCAGTAATTCACCGGGACTGGGTGAGAGGGACCCGGTAACTCACCGGGACAGGGGGAGAGGGACCCGGTTACTCTCCGGGAAACGGGGAGCGGGACCCCGTCACTCAACGGCACAGGGAGAGAGGGATCCGGTAACTCACCGAGACAGGGGGAGATGGACCCGGTCACTCACCGGGACTGGGGGAGAGGGACCCGGTCACTCACCAAGACAGGGGGAGAGGGACCCGGTCACTCACCGGCACAGGGAGAGAGGGACCCGGTCACTCTCAGAACCAGGGGCATTGGGACCCGGGTACTCACCGGCACAGGGGGATAGAGACCCGGTCACTCAACGGCACAGGGGGAGAGGGACCCGGTCACTCACCGGGACAGGGGGAGTGGGACCCGGTCACTCACCGGGACAGGGGTAGAGAGACCCGGTCACTCACCGGCACAGGAAGAAAGGGACCCAGTCACTCACCGGCTCAGGGGGAGAACGAACTGGTCACTCACCGGGACAGTGGGTGGTGGACCCGGTGACTCACCGGGAAAGGGGGAGAGGGACCCGGGCACTCATCGGGACAGGGGGAGGGGGACCCGATAACTCACTGGGACAGGGGGAGAGGGACACAGTAACTCACCAGGAGAGGGGAAGAGGGACCCAGTAAGTCACCGGGACAGGGGGAGAGGGACCCGGTCACTCACCGGCACAGGGGGTGAGGGATCCGGTCACTCACCGGGACAGGGGGAGAGGGACCCGGTCACTCACCGGCACAGGGGGAGAGGGACACGGTCACTCACCGGCACAGGGGGAGAGGGAACCGGTCACTCACCGGCACAGGGGGAGAGGGACCTGGTCACTCACCGGCACAGGGAGAGAAGGACCCGGTCACTCACCGGCACAGGGAGGGAAGGACCCGGTCACTCACCGGCACAGGGGGAGAGGGACCCGGTCACTCACTGGCACAGGGGGAGAGGGACCTGGTCACTCACCAGGAGAGGGGTAGGGGGACCCGGTCACTCACCCGGACAGTGGGAGGAGGACCCGGTCACTCAGCAGGACAGGGGGAGAGGGATCCGGTCACTCAGCAGGACAGGGGGAGAGGGACCCGGTCACTCACTGGGACAGGGGGAGGGGGACCCGGTTACTCAGCGGGACGGGGGAGAGGGACATAGTAAATCACCAGGACAGGGGGAGAGGGACCCGGTCACTCACCAGGAGAGGGGGAGGGGGGACCCGGTCACTCACCCGGAAAGGGAAGAGGGACCCGGTCACTCACCAGGACAGGGGGAGATGGACCCGGTCACTCACCGGGACAGGGGGAGGGGGGACCCGTTAACTCAGCGGGACAGGGGGAGAGGGACACAGTAAATCACCAGGAGAGGGGGAGAGGGACCCGGTCACTCACCGGGACAGTGGGTGGTGACCCGTTCACTCACCGGGACAGGGGGAGAGGGATCCGGTAACTCACCGGGACAGGGGGAGAGGGACCCAGTCTCTCACCAGGACAGGGGGAAAGCGTCCCGATCACTCACTGGCACATGGGGAGAGGGACCTGCTCACTCATCGGGACAGGGGGAGGGGGACCCGGTCACTCACCGGCACAGGGGGTGAGGGATCCGGTCACTCACCGGGACAGGGTGAGAGGGACCCGGTCACTCACCGGCACAGGGTAGAGGGACACGGTCATTCACCGGCACAGGGAGAGAAGGACCCGGTCACTCACCGGCACAGGGGGAGAGGGAACCGGTCACTCTCAGGCACAGGGGCATTGGGACCCGGGTACTCACCGGCACAGGGGGATAGAGACCCGGTCACTCAACGGCACAGGGGGAGAGGGACCCGGTCACTCACCGGGACAGGGGGAGTGGGACCCGTTCACTCACCGGGAGAGGGAGGGAGGGACCCGGTCACTCACCGGCACAGGAAGAAAGGGACCCGTTCACTCACCGGCACAGGTAGAGAGGGACACGGTCACTCACCGGCACATGGGGAGAGGGACCCGGTCAGTCACCAGGACAGGGGGCGGGGGACACGGTAACTCACCGGGACGGGGGAGAGGGTCACAGTAACCTACCAGGAGATGGGGAGAGGGACCCAGGAATTACCGGGACAGGGGGAGAGGGACCCGGTCACCACCGGGACAGGGGGAGAGGGACCGGGTCACTCAAAGGGACAAGGGGAGAGGGACCTGGTCACTCACCGGCACAGGGTGAGAGGGATCCGGTCACTCACCGGGACAGGGGGAGAGGGACCCGGTCACTCACCGGGACAGGGGGAGAGGGACCGTGTCACTCAAAGGGACAAGGGGAGAGGGACCCCGTCACTCACCGGGACAGGGGGCGAGGGACCCGGTCACTCAGCGGGACAAGGGTAGAGGGACCCGGTCACTCACCAGGATGGGGGGAGAGAGACCCGGTTGCTCAGCGGCACAGGGAGACAGGGATCCGGTCACTCACCGGGACAGGGGGAGAGGGACCCGGTCACTCTCCAGGACAGGGGCAGAGGGACCCGGTAATTCACCGGGACAGGGTGAGAGGGACCCAGTAACTCACCGGGAGACAGGGGGAGAGGGACTCGGTTACTCTCCGGGAAAGGGGGAGCGGGACCCGGTCACTCACCAGGACAGGAGGAGAGGGACCCGGTCACTCACCAGGACAGGGGGAGATGGACCCGGTCACTCACCAGGACAGGGGGAAAGGGACCCCGTATCTCACCGGGACAGGGGGGGAGAGACCCGGTCACTCACCAGGACAGGAGGAGAGGGACCCGGTCACTCACCAGGACAGGGGGAGATGGACCCGGTCACTCACCAGGACAGTGGGAAAGGGACCCAGTCACTCACCGGCATAGAGTGAGAGGGTCCCGGTTACTCACCAGCACAGGGGGAGAGGGACTCGGTCACTCACCGGCTCAGGGGGAGAGGGACCCGGTCACTCACCGGGACAGTGGGAGGTGGACCCGGTCACTCACCAGGACAGGGGGTGATGGACCCAGTCACTCACCTGGACATGGTGAGAGGGACCCGGTTACTCACTGGGACAGTGGGAGGGGGACCCGGTAACTCACCGGGACAGGGGAAGAGGGACACAGTAACTCACCAGCAGAGGGGGAGAGGGACCCAGTAACTCACCGGCACAGGGTGAGAGGGATCCGGTCACTCACCGGCACATGGTGAGAGGGATCCGGTAACTCACCGGGACAGGGGGAGAGGGACCCGGTCACTCACCGGGACAGGGGGAGAGGGACCCGGTCACTCAAAGGGACAAGGGGAGAGGGACCCGGTCACTCACCGGCACAGGGTGAGAGGGATCCGGTCACTCACCAGGACAGGGGGAGAGGGACCCGGTCACTCACCGGGACAGGGGGAGAGGGACCGGGTCACTCAAAGGGACAAAGGGAGAGGGACCCGGTCACTCACCGGGACAGGGGGAGAGAGACCCGGTCACTCAACGGCACAGGGAGACAGGGACCCGGTCACTCACCGGGACAGGGGGAGAGGGACCCGGTCACTCTCCAGGACAGGGGGAGAGGGAACCGCTCGCTCACCAGGACAGAGGGTGAGGGACCCGGTCACTCAGCTGGACAGGGGGAGAGGGACCAGGTCACTCACCGGGACAGGGGGAGAGGGACCTGGTCACTCACCGGGACAGAAGGAGGTGGACCCGGTACCTCACCGGGACAGGGGGAGAGGGACCCGGTAATTCACCGGGACAGGGTGAGAGGGACCCGGTAACTCACCGGGACAGGGGGAGAGGGACCCGGTCACTCACCAGGACAGGGGGCGGGGGGACATGGTAACTCACCGGGACGGGGGAGAGGGTCACAGTAACTGACCAGAAGATGGGGAAAGGGACCCAGGAATTTACCGGGACAAGGAAGAGGGACCCGGTCACTCACCGGGACAGGGGGAGAGGGACCAGGTCGCTCAAAGGGACAAGGGGAGAGGGGACCCGGTCACTCACCGGGACAGGGAGACAGGGACCCGGTCACTCACCAGGACAGGGGGAGAGGGACCCGGTCACTCTCCAGGTCAGGGGGAGAGGGAACCGCTCACTCACCAGGACAGAGGTTGAGGAACCCGGTCACTCAGCTGGACAGTGGGAGAGGGACCCGGTCACTCACCGGGACAGTGGGAGAGGGACCTGGTCACTCACCGGGACAGCGGGAGGTGGACTCGGTACCTCACCGGGACAGGAGGAGAGGGACCCGGTAATTCACCGGGACAGGGTGAGAGGGATCCGGTAACTCACTGGGACAGGGGGAGAGGGACCCGGTTACTCTCCGGGAAAGGGGGAGCGGGACCCCGTCACTCAATGGCACAGGGAGAGAGGGACCCGGTAACTCACCGAGACAGGGGGAGAGGGACCCGGTCACTCAACGGCACAGTGGGAGAGGGACCCAGTCACTCACCGGGACAGGGGGAGTGGGACCCGGTCGCTCACTGGCACAGAGTGAGAGGGACCCGTTCACTTCACCGGCACAGGGAGAGAGGGACACGGTCACTCACCGGCACATGGGGAGAGGGACCCGGTCACTCACCAGGACAGGGGGCCGGGGACACGGTAACTCACCGGGACGGGGGAGAGGGTCACAGTAACTGACCAGGAGATGGGGAGAGGGACACAGGAACTTACCAGGACAGGGAGAGAGGGACCCGGTCACTCACCGGGACAGAGGGAGAGGGATCCGGATACTCACCGGGACAGGGGGACAGGGACCCGGTCACTCACTGGGACAGGGGGAGAGGGACCCCGTATCTCACCGGGACAGGGGGAGAGAGACCCGGTCACTCACCAGGACAGGAGGAGAGGGACCCGGTCACTCACCAGGACAGGGGGAGATGGACCCGGTCACTCACCAGGACAGGGGGAGAGGGACCCGGTCACTCACCGGCATAGAGTGAGAGGGTCCCGGTCACTCACCAGCACAGGGGGAGAGGGACTCGGTCACTCACCGGCTCAGGGGGAGAGGAACCCGGTCACTCACCGGGACAGTGGGAGGTGGACCCGGTCACTCACCAGGACAGGGGGTGATGGACCCGGTCACTCACCTGGACATGGTGAGAGGGACCCGGTTACTCACTGGGACAGTGGGAGGGGGACCCTGTAACTCACCGGGACAGGGGAAGAGGGACACAGTAACTCACCAGCAGAGGGGGAGAGGGACCCAGTAACTCACCGGCACAGGGTGAGAGTGATCCGGTCACTCACCGGCACAGGGTGAGAGGGATCCGGTCACTCACCGGGACAGGGGGAGAGGGACCCGGTCACTCACCGGGACAGGGGGAGAGGGACCCGGTCACTCAAAGGGACAAGGGGAGAGGGACCCGGTCACTCACCGGCACAGGGTGAGAGGGATCCGGTCACTCACCGGGACAGGGGGAGAGGGACCCGGACACTCACCGGGACAGGGGGAGAGGGACCGGGTCACTCAAAGGGACAAAGGGAGAGGGACCCGGTCACTCACCGGGACAGGGGGAGAGAGACCCGGTCACTCAACGGCACAGGGAGACAGGGACCCGGTCACTCACCGGGACAGGGGGAGAGGGACCCGGTCACTCTCCAGGACAGGGGGAGAGGGAACCGCTTGCTCACCAGGACAGAGGGTGAGGGACCCGGTCACTCAGCTGGACAGGGGGAGAGGGACCAGGTCACTCACCGGGACAGGGGGAGAGGGACCTGGTCACTCACCGGGACAGCGGGAGGTGGACCCGGTACCTCACCGGGACAGGGGGAGAGGGACCCGGTAATTCACCGGGACAGGGTGAGAGGGATCCGGTAACTCACTGGGACAGGGGGAGAGGGACCCGGTTACTCTCCGGGAAAGGGGGAGCGGGACCCCGTCACTCAACGGCACAGGGAGAGAGGGACCCGGTAACTCACTGAGACAGGGGGAGATGGACCCGGTCACTCACCGGGACTGGGGGAGAGGGACCCGGTCACTCACCAGGACAGGGAGAGAGGGACCCGGTCACTCACTGGCACAGGGAGAGAGGGACCCGGGTACTCTCAGGCACAGGGGCATTGGGACACGGGTACTCACCGGCACAGGGGGATAGAGAGCCGGTCACTCAACGACACAGGGGGAGAGGGACCCGGTCACTCACCGGGACAGGGGGAGTGGGACCCGGTCACTCACTGGGACAGGGGTAGAGAGACCCGGTCACTCACTGGCACAGAGTGAGAGGGACCCGTTCACTCACCGGCGCAGGGAGAGATGGACACGGTCACTCACCGGCACATGGGGAGAGGGACCCGGTCACTCACCAGGACAGGGGGCGGGGGACACGGTAGCTCACCGGGACGGGGGAGAGGGTCACAGTAACTGACCAGGAGATGGGGAAAGGGACCCAGGAACATACCGGGACAGGGAAGAGGGACCCGGTCACTCACCGGGACAGGGGGAGAGGGACCAGGTCGCTCAAAGGGACAAGGGGAGAGGGACCCGGTCACTCACCGGGACAGGGAGACAGGGACCCGGTCACTCACCAGGACAGGGGGAGAGGGACCCGGTCACTCACCAGGACAGAGGGTGAGGAACCCGGTCACTCAGCTGGACAGTGGGAGAGGGACCCGGTCACTCACCGGGACAGGGGGAGAGGGACCCGGTAATTCACCGGGACAGGGTGAGAGGGATCCGGTAACTCACTGGGACAGGGGGAGAGGGACCCGGTTACTCTCCGGGAAAGGGGGAGCGGGACCCCGTCACTCAATGGCACAGGGAGAGAGGGACCCGGTAACTCACCGAGACAGGGGGAGAGGGACCCGGTCACTCACCGGGACTGGGGGAGAGGGACCCGGTCACTCACCAGGACAGGGGGAGAGGGACCCGGTCACTCACTGGCCCAGGGAGAGAGGGACCCGGTCACTCTCAGGCACAGGGGCATTGGGACCCGGGTACTCACCGGCACAGGGGATAGAGAGCCGGTCACTCAACGGCACAGGGGGAGTGGGACCCAGTCACTCACCGGGACAGGGGGACAGGGACCCGGTCACTCACTGGGACAGGGGGAGAGGGACCCCGTATCTCACCGGGACAGGGGGAGAGAGACCCGGTCACTCACCAGGACAGGAGGAGAGGGACCCGGTCACTCACCAGGACAGGGGGAGATGGACCCGGTCACTCACAAGGACAGGGGGAGAGGGACCCGGTCACTCACCGGCATAGAGTGAGAGGGTCCCGGTCACTCACCAGCACAGGGGGAGAGGGACTCGGTCACTCACCGGCTCAGGGGGAGAGGAACCCGGTCACTCACCGGGACAGTGGCAGGTGGACCCGGTCACTCACCAGGACAGGGGGTGATGGACCCGGTCACTCACCTGGACATGGTGAGAGGGACCGGTTACTCACTGGGACAGTGGGAGGGGGGACCCGGTAACTCACCGGGACAGGGGAAGAGGGACACAGTAACTCACCAGCAGAGGGGGAGAGGGACCCAGTAACTCACCGGCACAGGGTGAGAGGGATCCGGTCACTCACCGGCACAGGGTGAGAGGGATCCGGTCACTCACCGGGACAGGGGGAGAGGGACCCGGTCACTCACCGGGACAGGGGGAGAGGGACCCGGTCACTCAAAGGGACAAGGGGAGAGGGACCCGGTCACTCACCGGCACAGGGTGAGAGGGATCCGGTCACTCACCGGGACAGGGGGAGAGGGACCCGGTCACTCACCGGGACAGGGGGAGAGGGACCGGGTCACTCAAAGGGACAAAGGGAGAGGGACCCGGTCACTCACCGGGACAGGGGGAGAGGGGACCCGGTCACTCAACGGCACAGGGAGACAGGGACCCGGTCACTCACCGGACAGGGGGAGAGGGACCCGGTCACTCTCCAGGACAGGGGGAGAGGGAACCGCTTGCTCACCAGGACAGAGGGTGAGGGACCCGGTCACTCAGCTGGACAGGGGGAGAGGGACCCGATCACTCACCGGGGACAGCGGGAGGTGGACCCGGTACCTCACCGGGACAGGGGGAGAGGGACCCGGTCACTCTCAGGCACAGGGGGATTGAGACCCGGTAACTCACTGGCACAGAGTGAGAGGGACCCGTTCACTCCCCGGCGCAGGGAGAGAGACGGACACGGTCACTCACCGGCACATGGGGAGAGGGACCCGGTCACTCACCAGGACAGGGGGCGGGGGACATGGTAACTCACCGGGACGGGGGAGAGGGTCACAGTAACTGACCAGGAGATGGGGAAAGGGACCCAGGAACTTACCGGGACAGGGAAGAGGGACCCGGTCACTCACCGGGACAGGGGGAGAGGGACCAGGTCACTCAAAGGGACAAGGGGAGAGGGACCCGGTCACTCACCGGGAGAGGGAGACAGGGACCCGGTCACTCACCAGGACAGGGGGAGAGGGACCCGGTCACTCTCCAGGTCAGGGGGAGAGGGAACCGCTCACTCACCAGGACAGAGGGTGAGGAACCCGGTCACTCAGCTGGACAGTGGGAGAGGGACCCGGTCACTCACCGGGACAGGGGGAGAGGGACCTGGTCACTCACCGGGACAGCGGGAGGTGGACCCGGTACCTCACCGGGACAGGGGGAGAGGGACCCGTTAATTCACTGGGACAGGGGGAGAGGGACCCGGTTACTCTCCGGGAAAGGGGGAGCGGGACCCCGTCACTCAATGGCACAGGGAGAGAGGGACCCGGTAACTCACCGAGACAGGGGGGAGAGGGACCCGGTCACTCTCAGGCACAGGGGCATTGGGACCCGGGTACTCACCGGCACAGGGGGATAGAGACCCGGTCACTCAACCGCACAGGGGGAGAGGGACCCCCCCCCCCCCCCCCAGTCACTCACCGGGACAGTGGGAGTGGGACCCGGTCGCTCACTGGCACAGAGTGAGAGGGACCCGTTCACTCACCGGCACAGGGAGAGAGGGACACGGTCACTCACCGGCACATGGGGAGAGGGACCCGGTCACTCACCAGGACAGGGGGCGGGGGACACGGTAACTCACCGGGACGGGGGAGGAGGGTCACAGTAACTGACCAGGAGATGGGGAGAGGGACACAGGAACTTACCAGGACAGGGAGAGAGGGTCCCGGTCACTCACCGGGACAGAGGGTGAGGGATCCGGATACTCACCGGGACAGGGGGACAGGGACCCGGTCACCCACTGGGACAGGGGGACAGGGACCCCGTATCTCACCGGGACAGGGGGAGAGAGTCCCGGTCACTCACCAGGACAGGAGGAGAGGGACCCGGTCACTCACCAGGACAGGGGGAGTTGGACACGGTCACTCACCAGGACAGGGGGAGAGGGACCCGGTCACTCACCGGCACAGTGGGAGAGGGACTCGGTCACTCACCGGCTCAGGGGGAGAGGGACCCGGTCACTCACCGGGACAGTGGCAGGTGGAGCCGGTCACTCACCAGGACAGGGGGTGATGGACCCGGTCACTCACCTGGACATGGTGAGAGGGACCCGGTTACTCACTGGGACAGTGGGAGGGGGACCCGGTAACTCACCGGGACAGGGGAAGAGGGACACAGTAACTCACCAGCAGAGGGGGAGAGGGATCCGGTCACTCACCGGCACACGGTGAGAGGCATCCGGTCACTCAGCGGGACAGGGGGAGAGGGACCCGGTCACTCACCGGGACAGGGGGAGAGGGACCCGGTCACTCAAAGGGACAAGGGGAGAGGGACCCGGTCACTCACCGGCACAGGGTGAGAGGGATCCGGTCACTCACCGGGACAGGGGGAGAGGGACCCGGTCACTCACCGGGACAGGGGGAGAGGGACCGGGTCACTCAAAGGGACAAAGGGAGAGGGACCCGGTCACTCACCGGGACAGGGGGAGAGAGACCCGGTCACTCAACGGCACAGGGAGACAGGGACTCGGTCACTCACCGGGACAGGGGGAGAGGGACCCGGTCACTCTCCAGGACAGGGGGAGAGGGAACCGCTCGCTCACCAGGACAGAGGGTGAGGGACCCGGTCACTCAGCTGGACAGGGGGAGAGGGACCAGGTCACTCACCGGGACAGGGGGAGAGGGACCTGGTCACTCACCGGGACAGAAGGAGGTGGACCCGGTACCTCACCGGGACAGGGGGAGAGGGACCCGGTAATTCACCGGGACAGGGTGAGAGGGACCCGGTAACTCACCGGGACAGGGGGAGAGGGACCCGGTCACTCACCAGGACAGGGGGCGGGGGACACGGTAACTCACCGGGAAGGGGGAGAGGGTCACAGTAACTGACCAGGAGATGGGGAAAGGGACCCAGGAACTTACCGGGACAGGGAAGAGGGACCCGGTCACTCACCGGGACAGGGGGAGAGGGTCCAGGTCGCTCAAAGGGACAAGGGGAGAGGGACCCGGTCACTCACCGGGACAGGGAGACAGGGACCCGGTCACTCACCAGGACCGGGGGAGAGGGACCCGGTCACTCTCCAGGTCAGGGGGAGAGGGAACCGCTCACTCACCAGGACAGAGGGTGAGGAACCCGGTCACTCAGCTGGACAGTGGGAGAGGGACCCGGTCACTCACCGGGACAGGGGGAGAGGGACCTGGTCACTCACCGGGACAGCGGGAGTTGGACCCGGTACCTCACCGGGACAGGGGGAGAGGGACCCGGTAATTCACCGGGACAGGGTGAGAGGGATCCGGTAACTCACTGGGACATGGGGAGAGGGACCCGGTTACTCTCCGGGAAAGGGGGAGCGGGACCCCGTCACTCAATGGCACAGGGAGAGAGGGACCCGGTAACTCACCGAGACAGGGGGAGAGGGACCCGGTCACTCAACGGCACAGGGGGAGAGGGACCCAGTCACTCACCGGGACAGGGGGAGTGGGACCCGGTCGCTCACTGGCACAGAGTGAGAGGGACCCATTCACTCACCGGCCCAGGGAGAGAGGGACACGGTCACTCACTGGCACATGGGGAATGGGACCCGGTCACTCACCAGGACAGGGGGCGGGGGACACGGTAACTCACCGGGACGGGGGAGAGGGTCACAGTAACTGACCAGGAGATGGGGAGAGGGACACAGGAACTTACCAGGACAGGGAGAGAGGGACCCGGTCACTCACCGGGACAGAGGGAGAGGGATCCGGATACTCACCGGGACAGGGGGACAGGGACCCGGTCACTCACTGGGACAGGGGGAGAGGGACCCCGTATCTCACCGGGACAGGGGGAGAGAGACCCGGTCACTCACCAGGAAAGGAGGAGAGGGACCCGGTCACTCACCAGGACAGGGGGAGATGGACCCGGTCACTCACCAGGACAGGGGGAGAGGGACCCGGTCACTCACCGGGACAGGGGGAGAGGGACCTGGTCACTCACCGGGACAGCGGGAGGTGGACCCGGTACCTCACCGGGACAGGGGGAGAGGGACCCGGTAATTCACCGGGACAGGGTGAGAGGGATCTGGTAACTCACTGGGACAGGGGGAGAGGGACCCAGTTACTCTCCGGGAAAGGGGGAGCGGGACCCCGTCACTCAATGGCACAGGGAGAGAGGGACCCGGTAACTCACCGAGACAGGGGGAGAGGGACCCGGTCACTCAACGGCACAGGGGGAGAGGGACCCAGTCACTCACCGGGACAGGGGGAGTGGGACCCGGTCGCTCACTGGCACAGAGTGAGAGGGACCCATTCACTCACCGGCCCAGGGAGAGAGGGACACGGTCACTCACCGGCACATGGGGAGAGGGACCCGGTCACTCACCAGGACAGGGGGCGGGGGACACGGTAACTCACTGGGACGGGGGAGAGGGTCACAGTAACTGACCAGGAGATGGGGAGAGGGACACAGGAACTTACCAGGACAGGGAGAGAGGGACCCGGTCACTCACCGGGACAGAGGGAGAGGGATCCGGATACTCACCGGGACAGGGGGACAGGGACCCGGTCACTCACTGGGACAGGGGGAGAGGGACCCCGTATCTCACCGGGACAGGGGGAGAGAGACCCGGTCACTCACCAGGAAAGGAGGAGAGGGACCCGGTCACTCACCAGGACAGGGGGAGATGGACCCGGTCACTCACCAGGACAGGGGGAGAGGGACCCGGTCACTCACCGGCATAGAGTGAGAGGGTCCCGGTCACTCACCAGCACAGGGGGAGAGGGACTCGGTCACTCGCCGGCTCAGGGGGAGAGGAACCCGGTCACTCACCGGGACAGTGGCAGGTGGACCCGGTCACTCACCAGGACAGGGGGTGATGGACCCGGTCACTCACCTGGACATGGTGAGAGGGACCCGGTTACTCACTGGGACAGTGGGAGGGGGACCCGGTAACTCACCGGGACAGGGGAAGAGGGACACAGTAACTCACCAGCAGAGGGGGAGAGGGACCCAGTAACTCACCGGCACAGGGTGAGAGGGATCCGGTCACTCACCGGCACAGGGTGAGAGGGATCCGGTCACTCACCGGGACAGGGGGAGAGGGACCCGGTCACTCACCGGGACAGGGGGAGAGGGACCCGGTCACTCAAAGGGACAAGGGGAGAGGGACCCGGTCACTCACCGGCAAAGGGTGAGAGGGATCCGGTCACTCACCGGGACAGGGGGAGAGGGACGCGGACATTCACCGGGACAGGGGGAGAGGGACCGGGTCACTCAAAGGGACAAAGGGAGAGGGACCCGGTCACTCACCGGGACAGGGGGAGAGAGACCCGGTCACTCAACGGCACAGGGAGACAGGGACCCGGTCACTCACCGGGACAGGGGGAGAGGGACCCGGTCACTCTCCAGGACAGGGGGAGAGGGAACCGCTTGCTCACCAGGACACGGGGTGAGGGACCCGGTCACTCAGCTGGACAGGGGGAGAGGGACCAGGTCACTCACCGGGACAGGGGGAGAGGGACCTGGTCACTCACCGGGACAGCGGGAGGTGGACCCGGTACCTCACCGGGACAGGGGGAGAGGGACCCGGTAATTCACCGGGACAGGGTGAGAGGGACCCGGTCACACACCGGGACAGGGGGAGAGGGACCCGGTTACTCTCCGGGAAAGGGGGAGCGGGACCCCGTCACTGAACGGCACAGGGAGAGAGGGACCCGGTAACTCACTGAGACAGGGGGAGATGGACCCGGTCACTCACCGGGACAGGGGGAGCGGGACCCCGTCACTCAATGGCACAGGGAGAGAGGGACCCGGTCACTCACCGGGACTGGGGGAGAGTGACCCGGTCACTCACCAGGACTGGGGGAGAGGGACCCGGTCACTCACCAGGACAGGGGGAGAGGGACCCCGGTCACTCACTGGCCCAGGGAGAGAGGGACCCGGTCACTCACCAGGACAGGGGGCGGGGGACACGGTAACTCACCGGGACGGGGGGAGAGGGTCACAGTAACTGACCAGGAGATGGGGAAAGGGACCCAGGAACTTACCGGGACAGGGAAGAGGGACCCGGTCACTCACCGGGACAGGGGAGAGGGACCAGGTCGCTCAAAGGGACAAGGGGAGAGGGACCCGGTCACTCAACGGGACAGGGAGACAGGGACCCGGTCACTCACCAGGACAGGGGGAGAGGGACCCGGTCACTCTCCAGGTCAGGGGGAGAGGAAACCGCTCACTCACCAGGACAGAGGGTGAGGAACCCGGTCACTCAGCTGGACAGTGGGAGAGGGACCCGGTCACTCACCGGGACAGGGGGAGAGGGACCTGGTCACTCACCGGGATAGCGGGAGGTGGACCCGGTACCTCACCGGGACAGGGGGAGAGGGACCCGGTTACTCTCCGGGAAAGGGGGAGCGGGACCCCGTCACTCAATGGCACAGGGAGAGAGGGACCCGGTAACTCACCGAGACAGGGGGAGATGGACCCGGTCACTCACCGGGACTGGGGGAGAGGGACCCGGTCACTCACCAGGACAGGGGGAGAGGGACCCGGTCACTCACTGGCCCAGGGAGAGAGGGACCCGGTCACTCACCGGCACAGGGTGAGAGGGATCCGGTCACTCACCGGGACAGGGGAGAGGGAACCGGTCACTCACCGGGACAGGGGGAGAGGGACCGGGTCACTCAAAGGAACAAAGGGAGAGGGACCCGGTCACTCACCGGGACAGGGGGAGAGAGACCCGGTCACTCAACGGCACAGGGAGACAGGGACCCGGTCACTCACCGGGACAGGGGGAGAGGGACCCGGTCACTCTCCAGGACAGGGGGAGAGGGAACCGCTTGCTCACCAGGACAGAGGGTGAGGGACCCGGTCACTCAGCTGGACAGGGGGAGAGGGACCAGGTCACTCACCGGGACAGGGGGAGAGGGACCTGGTCACTCACCGGGACAGCGGGAGGTGGACCCGGTACCTCACCGGGACAGGGGGAGAGGGACCCGGTTACTCTCCGGGAAAGGGGGAGCGGGACCCCGTCACTCAACGGCACAGGCAGAGAGGGACCCGGTAACTCACTGAGACAGGGGGAGAGGGACCCGGTCACTCACCGGGACTGGGGGAGAGGGACCCGGTCACTCACCAGGACAGGGGGAGAGGGACCCGGTCACTCACTGGCACAGGGGCATTGGGACCCGGGTACTCACCGGCACAGGGGGATAGAGACCCGGTCACTCAACGGCACAGGGGGAGAGGGACCCAGTCACTCACCGGGACAGGGGGAGTGGGACCCGGTCACTCACCGGGACAGGGGTAGAGAGACCCGGTCACTCACCAGCACAGAGTGAGAGGGACCCGTTCACTCACCGGCGCAGGGAGAGACGGACACGGTCACTCACCGGCACATGGGGAGAGGGACCAGGTCGCTCAAAGGGACAAGGGGAGAGGGACCCGGTCACTCACCGGGAGAAGGAGACAGGGACCCGGTCACTCACCAGGACAGGGGGAGAGGGACCCGGTCACTCTCCAGGTCAGGGGGAGAGGGAACCGCTCACTCACCAGGACAGAGGGTGAGGAACCCGGTCACTCAGCTGGACAGTGGGAGAGGGACCCGGTCACTCACCGGGACAGGGGGAGAGGGACCTGGTCACTCACCGGGACAGCGGGAGGTGGACCCGGTACCTCACCGGGACAGGGGGAGAGGGACCCGGTAATTCACCGGGACAGGGTGAGAGGGACCCGGTAACTCACCGGGACAGGGGGAGAGGGACCCGGTTACTCTCCGGGAAAGGGGGAGCGGGACCCCGTCACTCAATGGCACAGGGAGAGAGGGACCCGGTGACTCACCGAGACAGGGGGAGAGGGACCCGGTCACTCACCGGGACTGGGGGAGAGGGACCCGGTCACTCACCAGGACAGGGGGAGAGGGACCCGGTCACTCACCGGCACAGGGAGAGAGGGACCCGGTCACTCTCAGGCACAGGGGCATTGGGACCCGGGTACTCACCGGCACAGGGGGATAGAGACCCGGTCACTCAACGGCACAGGGGGAGAGGGACCCAGTCACTCACCGGGACAGGGGGAGTGGGACCCGGTCGCTCACTGGCACAGAGTGAGAGGGACCCGTTCTCTCACCGGCACAGGGAGAGAGGGACACGGTCACTCACCGGCACATGGGGAGAGGGACCCGGTCACTCACCAGGACAGGGGGCGGGGGACACGGTAACTCACCGGGACGGGGGAGAGGGTCACAGTAACTGTCCAGGAGATGGGGAGAGGGACACAGGAACTTACCAGGACAGGGAGAGAGGGACCCGGTCACTCACCGGGACAGGGGTAGAGAGACCCGGTCACTCACCAGCACAGAGTGAGAGGGACCCGTTCACTCACCGGCGCAGGGAGAGAGGGACACGGTCACTCACCGGCACATGGGGAGAGGGACCCGGTCACTCACCAGGACAGGGGGCGGGGGACACGGTAACTCACCGGGACGGGGGAGAGGGTCACAGTAACTGACCAGGAGATGGGGAAAGGGACCCAGGAACTTACCGGGACAGGGAAGAGGGACCCGTTCACTCACCGGGACAGGGGGAGAGGGACCGGGTCGCTCAAAGGGACAAGGGGAGAGGGACCCGGTCACTCACCGGGACAGGGAGACAGGGACCCGGTCACTCACCAGGTCAGGGGGAGAGGGAACCGCTCACTCACCAGGACAGAGGGTGAGGAACCCGGTCACTCAGCTGGACAGTGGGAGAGGGACCCGGTCACTCACCGGGACAGGGGGAGAGGGACCTGGTCACTCACCGGGACAGCGGGAGGTGGACCCGGTACCTCACCGGGACAGGGGGAGAGGGACCCGGTAATTCACCGGGACAGGGTGAGAGGGACCCGGTCACTCAATGGCACAGGGAGAGAGGGACCCGGTAACTCACCGAGACAGGGGGAGAGGGACCCGGTCACTCACCGGGACTGGGGGAGAGGGACCCGGTCACTCACCAGGACAGGGGGAGAGGGACCCGGTCACTCACCGGCACAGGGAGAGAGGGACCCGGTCACTCTCAGGCACAGGGGCATTGGGACCCGGGTACTCACCGGCACAGGGGGATAGAGACCCGGTCACTCAACGGCACAGGGGGAGAGGGACCCAGTCACTCACCGGGACAGTGGGAGGTGGAGCCGGTCACTCACCAGGACAGGGGGTGATGGACCCGGTCACTCACCTGGACATGGTGAGAGGGACCCGGTTACTCACTGGGACAGTGGGAGGGGGACCCGGTAACTCACCGGGACAGGGTGAGAGGGATCCGGTCACTCACCGGGACAGGGGGAGAGGGACCCGGTCACTCACCGGGAGAGGGGGAGAGGGACCGGGTCACTCACCGGCACAGGGTGAGAGGGATCCGGTCACTCACCGGGACAGGGGGAGAGGGACCCGGTCACTCACCAGGACAGGGGGAAATGGACCCGGTCACTAACCAGGACAGGGGGAGAGGGAACCGCTCGCTCACCAGGACAGAGGGTGAGGGACCCGGTCACTCAGCTGGACAGGGGGAGAGGGACCAGGTCACTCACCGGGACAGGGGGAGAGGGACCTGGTCACTCACCGGGACAGGGTGAGAGGGATCCGGTAACTCACCGGGACAGGGGGAGATGGACCCGGTCACTCACCGGGACTGGGGGAGAGGGACCCGGTCACTCACCAGGACAGGGCGAGAGGGACCCGGTCACTCTCAGGCACAGGGGCATTGGGACCCGGGTACTTACCGGCACAGGGGGATAGAGACCCGGTCACTCAACGGCACAGGGGGAGACGGACCCGGTCACTCACCGAGACAGGGGGAGTGGGACCCGGTCACTCACCGGGACAGGGGTAGAGAGACCCGGTCACTCACTGGCACAGAGTGAGAGGGACCCGTTCACTCACCGGCGCAGGGAGAGAGGGACACGGTCACTCACCGGCACATGGGGAGAGGGACCCGGTCACTCACCAGGACAGGGGGCGGGGGACACGGTAACTCACCGGGACGGGGGAGAGGGTCACAGTAACTGACCAGGAGATGGGGAGAGGGACCCAGGAACTTACCGGGACAGGGGGAGAGGGACCCGGTCACCACCGGGACAGGGGGAGAGGGACCGGGTCACTCAAACGGAAAAGGGGAGAGGGACCCGGTCACTCACCGGCACAGGGTGAGAGGGATCCGGTCACTCATCGGGACAGGGGGAGAGGGACCCGGTCACTCACCGGGACAGGGGGAGAGGGACCGGGTCACTCAAAGGGACAAGGGGAGAGGGACCCAGTCACTCACCGGGACAGGGGGCGAGGGACCCGGTCACTCAGCGGGACAGGGGTAGAGGGACCCGGTCACTCACCAGGACAGGGGGAGAGAGACCCGATTGCTCACCGGCACAGGGAGACAGGGACCCGGTCACTCACCAGGACAGGGGGAGAGGGACCCGGTCACTCTCCAGGACAGGGGGAGAGGGACCCGGTAATTCACCGGGACAGGGTGAGAGGGACCCAGTAACTCACCGGGAGACAGGGGGAGAGGGACGCGGTTACTCTCCGGGAAAGGGGGAGTGGGTCCCCATTACTCAACAGCACAGGGAGAGAGGGACCCGGTAACTCACCGAGACAGGGGGAGATGGACCCGGTCACTCACCGGGACTGGGGGAGAGGGACCCGGTCACTCACCAGGACAGGGGGAGAGGGACCCGGTCACTCACCGGCACAGGGGCATTGGGACCCGGGTACTCACCGGCACAGGGGGATAGAGACCCGGTCAGTCAACGGCACAGGGGGAGATGGACCCGGTCACTCACTGGGACAGGGGGAGTGGGACCCGGTCACTCAAAGGGGCAGGGGTAGAGAGACCCGGTCACTCACCAGCACAGAGTGAGAGGGACCCGTTCACTCACCGGCGCAGGGAGAGAGGGACACGGTCACTCACCGGCACATGGGGAGAGGGTCCCGGTCACTCACCAGGACAGGGGGCGGGGGACACGGTAACTCACCGGGACGGGGGAGAGGGTCACAGTAACTGACCAGGAGATGGGGAAAGGGACCCAGGAACTTACCGGGACAGGGAAGAGGGACCCGGTCACTCACCGGGACAGGGGGAGAGGGACCGGGTCGCTCAAAGGGACAAGGGGAGAGGGACCCGGTCACTCACCGGGACAGGGAGACAGGGACCCGGTCACTCACCAGGACAGGGGGAGTGGGACCCGGTCACTCTCCAGGTCAGGGGGAGAGGGAACCGCTCACTCACCAGGACAGAGGGTGAGGAACCCGGTCACTCAGCTGGACAGTGGGAGAGGGACCCGGTCACTCACTGGGACAGGGGGAGAGGGACCTGGTCACTCACCGGGACAGCGGGAGGTGGACCCGGTACCTCACCGGGACAGGGGGAGAGGGACCCGGTAATTCACCGGGACAGGGTGAGAGGGATCCGGTAACTCACTGGGACAGGGGGAGAGGGACCCGGTTACTCTCCGGGAAAGGGGGAGCGGGACCCCGTCACTCAACGGCACAGGGAGAGAGGGACCCGGTAACTCACCGAGACAGGGGGAGAGGGACCCGGTCACTCACCGGGACTGGGGGAGAGGGACCCGGTCACTCACCAGGACAGGGGGAGAGGGACCCGGTCACTCTCAGGCACAGGGGCATTGGGTCCCGGGTACTCACCGGCACAGGGTGATAGATACCCGGTCACTCAACGGCACAGGGGGAGATGGACCCAGTCACTCACCGGGACAGGGGTAGTGGGACCCGGTCGCTCACTGGCACAGAGTGAGAGGGACCCGTTCACTCACCGGCACAGGGAGAGAGGGACACGGTCACTCACCGGCACATGGGGAGAGGGACCCGGTCACTCACCAGGACAGGGGGCGGGGGACACGGTAACTCACCGGGACGGGGGAGAGGGTCACAGTAACTGACCAGGAGATGGGGAGAGGGACACAGGAACTTACCAGGACAGGGAGAGAGGGACCCGGTCACTCACCGGGACAGAGGGAGAGGGATCCGGATACTCACCGGGACAGGGGGACAGGGACCCGGTCACTCACTGGGACAGGGGGAGAGGGACCCCGTATCTCACCGGGACAGGGGGAGAGAGACCCGGTCACTCACCAGGACAGGAGGAGAGGGACCCGGTCACTCACCAGGACAGGGGGAGATGGACCCGGTCACTCACCAGGACAGGGGGAGAGGGACCCGGTCACTCACCGGCATAGAGTGAGAGGGTCCCGGTCACTCACCAGCACAGGGGGAGAGGGACTCGGTCACTCACCGGCTCAGGGGGAGAGGGACCCGGTCACTCACCGGGACAGTGAGAGTTGGACCCGGTCACTCACCAGGACAGGGGGTGATGGACCCGGTCACTCACCTGGACATGGTGAGTGGGACCCGGTTACTCACTGGGACAGTGGAGGGGGACCCGGTTACTCACCAGGACAGGGGGAGAGGGACCCGGTAACTCCCTGGGACACGGGGAGAGGGACACGGTAACTCACCGGGACAGGGGGAGAGGATCCCGGTCACTCACCGGCACAGGGAGAGAGAGACCCGGTCACTCAACTGCGCAGTGTGAGGGGGACCCGGTCACTCACCGTCACAGGGAGAGAGGGACCCGGTCACTCACCGGCACAAGGGGAGAGGGACCCGGTCACTCACCGGGACAGGGGGAGAGGGACCAGTCACTCACCAGGACAGGGGAGGGGGACCCGGTAACTCACCAGGACAGGGGGAGAGGGACCCGGTAACTCCCTGGGACACGGGGAGAGGGACACGGTAACTCACCGGGACAGGGGGAGAGGATCCCGGTCACTCACCGGCACAGGGAGAGAGGGGCCCAGTCACTCACCGGGACAGGGGGAGTGGGACCCGGTCACTCACCGGGACAGGGGGAGTGGGACCCGGTCACTCACCGGGACATGGGGAGAGGGACCCTGTAACTCACTAGGACAGGGGGAGATGGAACCAGTCACTCACCAGGACAGAGGGTGAGGGACCCAGTGACTCAGCTGGTCAGGGGGAGAGGGACCCAGTCACTCACCGGGACATGGGGAGAGGGTCCCGGTCACTCACCGGCAAAGAGGGAGAGGGTCCCGGTCACTCACCGGCACAGGGAGAGAGGGACCCGGTCACTCACCGGGACAGGGGGAGAGGGACCCGGTCACTCATCGGCACAGGGAGAGAGGGACCCAGTCACTCACCAGGACAGGGGCAGTGGGACCCGGTCACACACCAGGACAGGGGGAGAGGGACCCGGTCACTCGCTGGGAAAGGCGGAGAGGGACCCAGTCAGTAATCGGGACAAAGGGAGAGGGACCCAGTCACTCACCGGGACAGGGGGAGTGGGACCAGGTCGCTCACCGGCACAGGGGGAGGGGGACCCGGTCACTCACCAGGAGAGGGGCAAGGGGACCTGGTCACATACCAGGACAGAGGGAAAGGGCCCGGTCACTCACCGGGACAGGGGGAGAGGGACCGGGTCACTCACCGGGACAGGGGGAGGGGGACCGGTAACTGACCGGGATGGGGGAGAGGGACCCGGTAGCTCATCGGGACAGGGGTAGAGGGACCCGGTAACTCACCGGTATAGAGGGCCCCGGTCACTCTCCGTGACAGGGGGTGAGGGATCTGGTCACTCAGCGGGACAGGGGTAGAGGGACCCGGTCACTCACCAGGACAGGGGGAGAGAGACCCGGTCACTCAACGGCACAGGGAGACAGGGACCCGGTCACTCACCGGGACAGGGGGAGAGGGACCCTGTCACTCTCCAGGAAAGGGGGAGAGGGAACCGCTCACTCACCAGGACAGAGGGTGAGGGACCCGGTCACTCAGCTGGACAGGGGGAGAGGGACATGGTCACTCAAAGGGACAGTGGGAGGTGGACCCGGTACTTCACCGGGACAGGGGGAGAGGGACCTGGTCACTCACCGGGACAGGGTGAGAGGGACCCGGTAACTCACCGGGACAGGGGGAGAGGGACCTGGTCACTCACCGGGACAGCGGGAGGTGCACCCGGTACCTCACCGGGACAGGGGGAGAGGGACCCAGTAATTCACCGGGACAGGGTGAGAGGGACCCGGTAACTCACCGGGACAGGGGGAGAGGGACCCGGTTACTCTCCGGGAAAGGGGGAGCGGGACCCCGTCACTCAACGGCACAGGGAGAGAGGGATCCGGTAACTCACCGAGACAGGGGGAGATGGACCCGGTCACTCACCGGGACTGGGGGAGAGGGACCCGGTCACTCACCAGGACAGGGGGAGAGGGACCCGGTCACTCACTGGCCCAGGGAGAGAGGGACCCGATCACTCTCAGGCACAGGGGCATTGGGACCCGGGTACTCACCGGCACAGGGGGATAGAGACCCGGTCACTCAACGGCACAGGGGGAGAGGGACCGGTCACTCACCGGGACAGGGGGAGTGGGACCCGGTCACTCACTGGGACAGGGGTAGAGAGACCTGGTCACTCACCAGCACAGAGTGAGAGGGACCCGTTCACTCACCGGCACAGGTAGAGAGGGACACGGTCACTCACCGGCACATGGGGAGAGGGACCCGGTCACTCACCAGGACAGGGGGCGGGGGACACGGTAACTCACCGGAACGGGGGAGAGGGTCACAGTAACCTACCAGGAGATGGGGAGAGGGACCCAGGAATTACCGGGACAGGGGGAGAGGGACCCGGTCACCACCGGGACAGGGGGAGAGGGACCGGGTCACTCAAAGGGACAAGGGGAGACGGACCCGGTCACTCACCGGCACAGAGTGAGAGGGATCCGGTCACTCACCGGGACAGGGGGAGAGGGACCCGGTCACTCACCGGGACAGGGGGAGAGGGACCGTGTCACTCAAAGGGACAAGGGGAGAGGGACCCGGTCACTCACCGGGACAGGGGGCGAGGGACCCGGTCACTCAGCGGGACAGGGGTAGAGGGACCCGGTCACTCACCAGGACAGGGGGAGAGAGACCCGGTTGCTCAACGGCACAGGGAGACAGGGACCCGGTCACTCACCGGGACAGGGGGAGAGGGACCCGGTCACTCTCCAGGACAGGGGGAGAGGGACCCGGTAATTCACCGGGACAGGGTGAGAGGGACCCAGTAACTCACCGGGAGACAGGGGGAGAGGGACTCGGTTACTCTCCGGGAAAGGGGGAGCGGGACCCGGTCACTCACCAGGACAGGAGGAGAGGGACCCGGTCACTCACCAGGACAGGGGGAGATGGACCCGGTCACTCACCAGGACAGGGGGAAAGGGACCCCGTATCTCACCGGGACGGGGGGGAGAGACCCGGTCACTCACCAGGACAGGAGGAGAGGGACCCGGTCACTCACCAGGACAGGGGGAGATGGACCCGGTCACTCACCAGGACAGGGGGAAAGGTACCCGGTCACTCACCGGCATAGAGTGAGAGGGTCCCGGTCACTCACCAGCACAGGGGGAGAGGGACTCGGTCACTCACCGGCTCAGGGGGAGAGGGACCCGGTCACTCACCGGGACAGTGGGAGGTAGACCCGGTCACTCACCAGGACAGGGGGTGATGGACCCGGTCACTCACCTGGACATGGTGAGAGGGACCCGGTTCCTCACTGGGACAGTGGGAGGGGGACCCGGTAACTCACCGGGACAGGGGAAGAGGGACACAGTAACTCACCAGCAGAGGGGGAGAGGGACCCAGTAACTCACCGGCACAGGGTGAGAGGGATCCGGTCACTCACCGGCACAGGGTGAGAGGGATCCGGTCACTCACCGGGACAGGGGGAGAGGGACCCGGTCACTCACCGGGACAGGGGGAGAGGGACCCGGTCACTCAAAGGGACAAGGGGAGAGGGACCCGGTCACTCACCGGCACAGGGTGAGAGGGATCCGGTCACTCACCGGGACAGGGGGAGAGGGACCCGGTCACTCACCGGGACAGGGGGAGAGGGACCGGGTCACTCAAAGGGACAAAGGGAGAGGGACCCGGTCACTCACCGGGACAGGGGGAGAGAGACCCGGTCACTCAACGGCACAGGGAGACAGGGACCCGGTCACTCACCGGGACAGGGGGAGAGGGACCCGGTCACTCTCCAGGACAGGGGGAGAGGGAACCGCTCGCTCACCAGGACAGAGGGTGAGGGACCCGGTCACTCAGCTGGACAGGGGGAGAGGGACCAGGTCACTCACCGGGACAGGGGGAGAGGGACCTGGTCACTCACCGGGACAGCGGGAGGTGGACCCGGTACCTCACCGGGACAGGGGGAGAGGGACCCGGTCACTCACCAGGACAGGGTGAGAGGGACCCGGTCACTCACTGGCCCAGGGAGAGAGGGACCCAGTCACTCACCGGGACTGGGGGAGAGGGACCCGGTCACTCACCGGGACTGGGGGAGAGGGACCCGGTCACTCACCGGGACTGGGGGAGAGGGACCCGGTCACTCTCAGGCACAGGGGCATTGGGACCCGGGTACTCACCGGCACAGGGGATAGAGACCCGGTCACTCAACGGCACAGGGGGAGAGGGACCGGTCACTCACCGGGACAGGGGGAGTGGGACCCGGTCACACACTGGGACAGGGGTAGAGGTACCCGGGCACTCTCTGGCACAGAGTGAGAGGGACCCTTTCACTCACCGGCACAGGGAGAGAGGGACACGGTCACTCACCGGCACATGGGGAGAGGGACCCGGTCACTCACCAGGACAGGGGGCGGGGGACACGGGTAACTCACCGGGACGGGGGAGAGGGTCACTGTAACTGACCAGGAGATGGGGAGAGGGACCCAGGAACTTACCGGGACAGGGGGAGAGGGACCCGGTCACCACCGGGACAGGGGGAGAGGGACCGGGTCACTCAAACGGAAAAGGGGAGAGGGACCCGGTCACTCACCGGCACAGGGTGAGAGGGATCCGGTCACTCACCGGGACAGGGGGAGAGGGACCGGGTCACTCAAAGGGACAAGGGGAGAGGGACCCTGTCACTCACCGGGACAGGGGGCGAGGGACCCGGTCACTCAGCGGGACAGGGGTAGAGGAACCCGGTCACTCACCAGGACAGGGGGAGAGAGACCCGGTTGCTCAACGGCACAGGGAGACAGGGACCCGGTCACTCTCCAGGACAGGGGGAGAGTGACCCGGTAATTCACCGGGACAGGGTGAGAGGGACCCAGTAACTCACCGGGAGACAGGGGGAGAGGGACCCGGTTTACTCTCCGGGAAAGGGGGAGTGGGACCCCATCACTCAACGGCACAGGGAGAGAGGGATCCGGTAACTCACCGAGACAGGGGGAGATGGACCTGGTCACTCACCGGGACTTGGGGAGAGGGACCCGGTCACTCACCAGGACAGGGGGAGAGGGACCCAGTCACTCACCGGCACAGGGGCATTGGGACCCGGGTACTCACCGGCACAGGGGGATAGAGACCCGGTCACTCAACGGCACAGGAGGAGAGGGACCCGGTCACTCACTGGGACAGGGGGAGTGGGACCCGGTCACTCACCGGGACAGGGGTAGAGAGACCCGGTCACTCACCAGCACAGAGTGAGAGGGACCCGTTCACTCACCGGCGCAGGGAGAGAGGGACACGGTCACTCACCGGCACATGGGGAGAGGGACCCGGTCACTCACCAGGACAGGGGGGCGGGGGACACGGTAACTCACCGGGACGGGGGAGAGGGTCACAGTTACTGACCAGGAGATGGGGAAAGGGACCCAGGAACTTACCGGACAGGGAAGAGGGACCCGGTCACTCACCGGGACAGGGGGAGAAGGACCAGGCCGCTCAAAGGGACAAGGGGAGAGGGACCCGGTCACTCACCGGGACAGGGAGACAGGGACCCGGTCACTCACCAGGACAGGGGGAGAGGGACCCGGTCACTCTCCAGGTCAGGGGGAGAGGGAACCGCTCACTCACCAGGACAGAGGGTGAGGAACCCGGTCACTCAGCTGGACAGTGGGAGAGGGACCCGGTCACTCACCAGGACAGGGGGAGAGGGACCTGGTCACTCACCGGGACAGCGGGAGGTGGACCCGGTACCTCACCGGGACAGGGTGAGAGGGATCCGGTAACTCACCGGGACAGGGGAAAGAGGGACCCGGTTACTCTCCGGGAAAGGGGGAGCGGGACCCCGTCACTCAATGGCACAGGGAGAGAGGGACCCGGTAACTCACCGAGACAGGGGGAGAGGGACCCGGTCACTCACCGGGACTGGGGGAGAGGGACCCGGTCACTCACCAGGACAGGGGGAGAGGGACCCGGTCACTCACCGGCACAGGGAGAGAGGGACCCGGTCACTCTCAGGCACAGGGGCATTGGGACCCGGGTACTCACCGGCACAGGGGGATAGAGACCCGGTCACTCAACGGCACAGGGGGAGAGGGACCCAGTCACTCACCGGGACAGGGGTAGTGGGACCCGGTCGCTCACTGGCACAGAGTGAGAGGGACCCGTTCACTCACCGGCACAGGGAGAGAGGGACACGGTCACTCACCGGCACATTGGGAGAGGGACCCGGTCACTCACCAGGACAGGGGGCGGGGGACACGGTAACTCACCGGGACGGGGGAGAGGGTCACAGTAACTGACCAGGAGATGGGGAGAGGGACACAGGAACTTACCAGGACAGGGAGAGAGGGACCCGGTCACTCACCGGGACAGAGGGAGAGGGATCCGGATACTCACCGGGACAGGGGGACAGGGACCCGGTCACTCACTGGGACAGGGGGAGAGGGACCCCGTATCTCACCGGGACAGGGGGAGAGAGACCCGGTCACTCACCAGGACAGGAGGAGAGGGACCCGGTCACTCACCAGGACAGGGGGAGATGGACCCGGTCACTCACCAGGACAGGGGGAGAGGGACCCGGTCACTCACCGGCATAGAGTGAGAGGGTCCCGGTCACTCACCAGCACAGGGGGAGAGGGACTCGGTCACTCACCGGCTCAGGGGGAGAGGGACCCGGTCACTCACCAGGACAGTGGGAGGTGGACCCGGTCACTCACCAGGACAGGGGGTGATGGACCCGGTCACTCACCTGGACATGGTGAGAGGGACCCGGTTACTCACTGGGACAGTGGGAGGGGGACCCGGTAACTCACCGGGACAGGGGAAGAGGGACACAGTAACTCACCAGCAGAGGGGGAGAGGGACCCAGTAACTCACCGGCACAGGGTGAGAGGGATCCGGTCACTCACCGGCACAGGGTGAGAGCGATCCGGTCACTCACCGGGACAGGGGGAGAGGGACCCGGTCACTCACCGGGACAGGGGGAGAGGGACCGGGTCACTCAAAGGGACAAAGGGAGAGGGACCCGGTCACTCACCGGGACAGGGGGAGAGAGACCCGGTCACTCAACGGCACAGGGAGACAGGGACCCGGTCACTCACCGGGACAGGGGGAGAGGGACCCGGTCACTCTCCAGGACAGGGGGAGAGGGAACCGCTTGCTCACCAGGACAGAAGGTGAGGGACCCGGTCACTCAGCTGGACAGGGGGAGAGGGACCAGGTCACTCACCGGGACAGGGGGAGAGGGACCTGGTCACTCACCGGGACAGCGGGAGGTGGACCCGGTACCTCACCGGGACAGGGGGAGAGGGACCCGGTAATTCACCGGGACAGGGTGAGAGGGACCCGGTAACTCACCAGGACAGGGGGAGAGGGACCCGGTTACTCTCCGGGAAAGGGAGAGAGGGACCCGGTCACTCTCAGGCACAGGGGCATTGGGACCCGGGTACTCACCGGCACAGGGGGATAGAGACCCGGTCACTCAACGGCACAGGGGGAGAGGGACCGGTCACTCACCGGGACACGGGGAGAGGGACCCAGTCACTCACCGGGACAGGGGGAGTGGGACCCGGTCGCTCACTGGCACAGAGTGAGAGGGACCCGTTCACTCACCGGCACAGGGAGAGAGGGACACGGTCACTCACCGGCACATGGGGAGAGGGACCCGGTCACTCACCAGGACAGGGGGCGGGGGACACGGTAACTCACCGGGACGGGGGAGAGGGTCACAGTAACTGACCAGGAGATGGGGAGAGGGACACAGGAACTTACCAGGACAGGGAGAGAGGGACCCGGTCACTCACCGGGACAGAGGGAGAGGGATCCGGATACTCACCGGGACAGGGGGACAGGGACCCGGTCTCTCACCAGGACAGGGGGAGATGGACCCGGTCACTCACCAGGACAGGGGGAAAGGGACCCGGTCACTCACCGGCATAGAGTGAGAGGGTCCCGGTCACTCACCAGCACAGGGGGAGAGGGACTCGGTCACTCACCGGCTCAGGGGGAGAGGGACCCGGTCACTCACCGGGACAGTGGGAGGTGGACCCGGTCACTCACCAGGACAGGGGGTGATGGACCCGGTCACTCACCTGGACATGGTGAGAGGGACCCGGTTACTCACTGGGACAGTGGGAGGGGGACCCGGTAACTCACCGGGACAGGGGAAGAGGGACACAGTAACTCACCAGCAGAGGGGGAGAGGGACCCAGTAACTCACCGGCACAGGGTGAGAAGGATCCGGTCACTCACCGGCACAGGGTGAGAGGGATCCGGTCACTCACCGGGACAGGGGGAGAGGGACCCGGTCACTCACCGGGACAGGGGGAGAGGGACCCGGTCACTCAAAGGGACAAGGGGAGAGGGACCCGGTCACTCACCGGCACAGGGTGAGAGCGATCCGGTCACTCACCGGGATAGGGGGAGAGGGACCCGGTCACTCACCGGGACAGGGGGAGAGGGACCGGGTCACTCAAAGGGACAAAGGGAGAGGGACCCGGTCACTCACCGGGACAGGGGGAGAGAGACCCGGTCACTCAACGGCACAGGGAGACAGGGACCCGGTCACTCACCGGGACAGGGGGAGAGGGACCCGGTCACTCTCCAGGACAGGGGGAGAGGGAACCGCTCGCTCACCAGGACAGAGGGTGAGGGACCCGGACACTCAGCTGGACAGGGGGAGAGGGACCAGGTCACTCACCGGGACAGGGGGCGAGGGACCCGGTCACTCAACGGCACAGGGGGAGAGGGACCGGTCACTCACCGGGACAGGGGGAGTGGGACCCGGTCACCACCGGGACAGGGGGAGAGGGATCCGGTCACTCACCGGGACAGGGGGAGAGGGACCCGGTCACTCACCGGGACAGGGGGAGAGGGACCGGGTCACTCAAAGGGACAAGGGGAGAGGGACCCCGTCACTCACCGGGACAGGGGGCGAGGGACCCGGTCACTCAGCGGGACAGGGGTAGAGGGACCCGGTCACTCACCAGGACAGGGGGAGAGAGACCCGGTTGCTCAACGGCACAGGGAGACAGGGACCCGGTCACTCACCAGGACAGGGGGAGAGGGACCCGGTCACTCTCCAGGACAGGGGGAGAGGGCCCCGGTAATTCACCGGGACAGGGTGAGAGGGACCCAGTAACTCACCGGGAGACAGGGGGAGAGGGACCCGGTTACTCTCCGGGAAAGGGGGAGTGGGACCCCATCACTCAACGGCACAGGGAGAGAGTGACCCGGTAACTCACCGAGACAGGAGGAGATGGACCCGGTCACTGACCGGGACTGGGGGAGAGGGACCCGGTCACCCACCAGGACAGGGGGAGAGGGACCCAGTCACTCACCGGCACAGGGGCATTGGGACCCGGGTACTCACCGGCACAGGGGGATAGAGACCCGGTCACTCAACAGCACAGGAGGAGAGGGACCCGGTCACTCACTGGGACAGGGGGAGTGGGACCCGGTCACTCACCGGGACAGGGGGAGTGGGACCCGGTCACTCACCGGGACAGGGGTAGAGAGACCCGGTCACTCACCAGCACAGAGTGAGAGGGACCCGTTCACTCACCGGCACAGGGAGAGAGGGACACGGTCACTCACCGGCACATGGGGAGAGGGACCCGGTCACTCACCAGGACAGGGGGCGGGGGACACGGTCACTCACCGGGACAGGGGGAGAGGGACCCGGTCACCACCGGGACAGGGGGAGAGGGACCGGGTCACTCAAAGGGACAAGGGGAGAGGGACCCGGTCACTCACCGGCACAGGGTGAGAGGGATCCGGTCACTCACCCGGACAGGGGGAGAGGGACCCGGTCACTCACCGGGACAGGGGGAGAGGGACCGTGTCACTCAAAGGGACAAGGGGAGAGGGACCCGGTCACTCACCGGGACAGGGGGCGAGGGACCCGGTCACTCAGCGGGACAGGGGTAGAGGGACCCGGTCACTCACCAGGACAGGGGGAGAGAGACCCGGTTGCTCAACGGCACAGGGAGACAGGGACCCGGTCACTCACCGGGACAGGGGGAGAGGGACCCGGTCACTCTCCAGGACAGGGGGAGAGGGACCCGGTAATTCACCGGGACAGGGTGAGAGGGACCCAGTAACTCACCGGGAGACAGGGGGAGAGGGACTCGGTTACTCTCCGGGAAAGGGGGAGCGGGACCCGGTCACTCACCAGGACAGGAGGAGAGGGACCCGGTCACTCACCAGGACAGGGGGAGATGGACCCGGTCACTCACCAGGACAGGGGGAAAGGGACCCCGTATCTCACCGGGACAGGGGGGGAGAGACCCGGTCACTCACCAGGACAGGAGGAGAGGGACCCGGTCACTCACCAGGACAGGGGGAGATGGACCCGGTCACTCACCAGGACAGGGGGAAAGGGACCCGGTCACTCACCGGCATAGAGTGAGAGGGTCCCGGTCATTCACCAGCACAGGGGGAGAGGGACTCGGTCACTCACCGGCTCAGGGGGAGAGGGACCCGGTCACTCACCGGGACAGTGGGAGGTGGACCCGGTCACTCACCAGGACAGGGGGTGATGGACCCGGTCACTCACCTGGACATGGTGAGAGGGACCCGGTTACTCACTGGGACAGTGGGAGGGGGACCCGGTAACTCACCGGGACAGGGGAAGAGGGACACAGTAACTCACCAGCAGAGGGGGAGAGGGACCCAGTAACTCACCGGCACAGGGTGAGAGGGATCCGGTCACTCACCGGCACAGGGTGAGAGGGATCCGGTCACTCACCGGGACAGGGGGAGAGGGACCCGGTCACTCACCGGGACAGGGGGAGAGGGACCCGGTCACTCAAAGGGACAAGGGGAGAGGGACCCGGTCACTCACCGGCACAGGGTGAGAGGGATCCGGTAACTCACCGGGACAGGGGGAGAGGGACCCGGTCACTCACCGGGACAGGGGGAGAGGGACCGGGTCACTCAAAGGGACAAAGGGAGAGGGACCCGGTCACTCACCGGGACAGGGGGAGAGAGACCCGGTCACTCAACGGCACAGGGAGACAGGGACCCGGTCACTCACCGGGACAGGGGGAGAGGGACCCGGTCACTCTCCAGGACAGGGGGAGAGGGAACCGCTCGCTCACCAGGACAGAGGGTGAGGGACCCGGTCACTCAGCTGGACAGGGGGAGAGGGACCAGGTCACTCACCGGGACAGGGGGAGAGGGACCTGGTCACTCACCGGGACAGCGGGTGGTGGACCCGGTACCTCACCGGGACAGGGGGAGAGGGACCCGGTCACTCTCCGGGAAAGGGGGAGCGGGACCCCGTCACTCAATGGCACAGGGAGAGAGGGACCCGGTAACTCACCGAGACAGGGGGAGATGGACCCGGTCACTCACCGGGACTGGGGGAGAGGGACCCGGTCACTCACTGGCCCAGGGAGAGAGGGACCCGGTCACTCACCGGCACAGGGACAGAGGGACCCGGTCGCTCACTGGCACAGAGTGAGAGGGACCCGTTCACTCACCGGCACAGGGAGAGAGGGACACGGTCACTCACCGGCACATGGGGAGAGGGACCCGGTCACTCACCAGGACAGGGGGCGGGGGACACGGGTAACTCACCGGGACGGGGGAGAGGGTCACAGTAACTGACCAGGAGAGGGGGAGAGGGACCCGGTCACCACCGGGACAGGGGGAGAGGGACCGGGTCCCTCAAACGGAAAAGGGGAGAGGGACCCGGTCACTCACCGGCACAGGGGGCGAGGGACCCGGTCACTCAGCGGGACAGGGGGCGAGGGACCCGGTCACTCAGCGGGACAGGGGTAGAGGGACCCGGTCACTCACCAGGACAGGGGGAGAGAGACCCGGTTGCTCAACGGCACAGGGAGACAGGGACCCGGTCACTCACCGGGACAGGGGTAGAGAGACCCGGTCACTCACCAGCACAGAGTGAGAGGGACCCGTTCACTCACCGGCGCAGGGAGAGAGGGACACGGTCACTCACCAGGACAGGGGGCGGGGGACACGGTAACTCACCGGGACGGGGGAGAGGGTCACAGTAACTGACCAGGAGATGGGGAAAGGGACCCAGGAACTTACCGGGACAGGGAAGAGGGACCCGGTCACTCACCGGGACAGGGGGAGAGGGACCAGGTCGCTCAAAGGGACAAGGGGAGAGGGACCCGGTCACTCACCGGGACAGGGAGACAGGGACCCGGTCACTCACCAGGACAGGGGGAGAGGGAACCGCTCACTCACCAGGACAGAGGGTGAGGAACCCGGTCACTCAGCTGGACAGTGGGAGAGGGACCCGGTCACTCACCGGGACAGGGGGAGAGGGACCTGGTCACTCACCGGGACAGCGGGAGGTGGACCCGGTACCTCACCGGGACAGGGGGAGAGGGACCCGGTCACTCACCGGGACAGGGGGAGAGGGACCCGGTTACTCACCGAGACAGGGGGAGAGGGACCCGGTCACTCACCGGGACTGGGGGAGAGGGACCCGGTCACTCACCAGGACAGGGGGAGAGGGACCCGGTCACTCACCGGCACAGGGAGAGAGGGACCCGGTCACTCTCAGGCACAGGGGCATTGGGACCCGGGTACTCACCGGCACAGGGGGATAGAGACCCGGTCACTCAACGGCACAGGGGGAGAGGGACCCGGTCACTCACTGGGACAGGGGGAGTGGGACCCGGTCACTCACCAGGACAGGGGGAGAGACACCCGGTCACTCACCAGGACAGGAGGAGAGGGACCCGGTCACTCACCAGAACAGGGGGAGATGGACCCGGTCGCTCACCAGGACAGGGGGAGAGGGACCCGGTCACTCACCGGCATAGAGTGAGAGGGTCCCGGTCACTCACCAGCACAGGGGGAGAGGGACTCGGTCACTCACCGGCTCAGGGGGAGAGGGACCCGGTCACTCACCGGGACAGTGGGAGGTGGAGCCGGTCACTCACCAGGACAGGGGATGATGGACCCGGTCACTCACCTGGACATGGTGAGAGGGACCCGGTTACTCACTGGGACAGTGGGAGGGGGACCCGGTAACTCACCGGGACAGGGGAAGAGGGACACAGTAACTCACCAGCAGAGGGGGAGAGGGACCCAGTAACTCACCGGCACAGGGTGAGAGGGATCCGGTCACTCACCGGCACAGGGTGAGAGGGATCCGGTCACTCACCGGGACAGGGGGAGAGGGACCCGGTCACTCACCGGGACAGGGGGAGAGGGACCCGGTCACTCAAAGGGACAAGGGGAGAGGGACCCGGTCACTCACCGGCACAGGGTGAGAGGGATCCGGTAACTCACCGGGACAGGGGGAGAGGGACCCGGTCACTCACCGGGACAGGGGGAGAGGGACCGGGTCACTCAAAGGGACAAAGGGAGAGGGACCCGGTCACTCACCGGGACAGGGGGAGAGAGACCCGGTCACTCAACGGCACAGGGAGACAGGGACCCGGTCACTCACCGGGACAGGGGGAGAGGGACCCGGTCACTCTCCAGGACAGGGGGAGAGGGAACCGCTTGCTCACCAGGACAGAGGGTGAGGGACCCGGTCACTCAGCTGGACAGGGGGAGAGGGACCAGGTCACTCACCGGGACAGGGGGAGAGGGACCTGGTCACTCACCGGGACAGCGGGAGGTGGACCCGGTACCTCACCGGGACAGGGGGAGAGGGACCCGGTAATTCACCGGGACAGGGTGAGAGGGACCCGGTAACTCACCGGGACACGGGGAGAGGGACCCGGTTACTCTCCGGGAAAGGGGGAGCGGGACCCCGTCACTCAACGGCACAGGGAGAGAGGGACCCGGTAACTCACCGAGACAGGGGGAGATGGACCCGGTCACTCACCGGGACTGGGGGAGAGGGACCCGGTCACTCACCAGGACAGGGAGAGAGGGACCCGGTCACTCACCGGCACAGGGAGAGAGGGACCCGGTCACTCACCGGCACAGGGGCATTGGGACCCGGTCACTCAACGGCACAGGGGGAGAGGGACCCGGTCACTCACCGGGACAGGGGGAGTGGGACCCGGTCACTCACTGGGACAGGGGTAGAGGGACACGGTCACTCACCGCCACATGGGGAGAGGGACCCGGTCACTCTCCAGGACAGGGGGCGGGGGACACGGTAACTCACCGGGACGGGGGAGAGGGTCACAGTAACTGACCAGGAGATGGGGAGAGGGACCCAGGAACTTACCGGGACAGGGGGAGAGGGACCCGGTCACCACCGGGACAGGGGGAGAGGGACCGGGTCACTCAAAGGGACAAGGGGAGAGGGACCCGGTCACTCACCGGCACAGGGTGAGAGGGATCCGGTCACTCACCGGGACAGGGGGTGAGGGATCCGGTCACTCACCGGGACAGGGGGAGAGGGACCGGGTCACTCAAAGGGACAAGGGGAGAGGGACCCCATCACTCACCGGGACAGGGTGAGAGGGACCCAGTAACTCACCGGGAGACAGGGGGAGAGGGACCCAGTTAATCTCCGGGAAATGGGGAGTGGGACCCCATCACTCAACGGCACAGGGAGAGAGGGACCCGTTAACTCACCGAGACAGGGGGAGATGGACCCGGTCACTCACCGGGACTGGGGGAGAGGGACCCGGTCACTCACCAGGACAGGGGGAGAGGGACCCGGTCACTCACGGGCACAGGGGCATTGGGACCCGGGTACTCACCGGCACAGGGGGATAGAGACCCGGTCACTCAACGGCACAGGGGGAGAGGGACCCGGTCACTCACTGGGACAGGGGGAGTGGGACCCGGTCACTCACCGGGACAGGGGTAGAGAGCCCCGGTCACTCACCAGCACAGAGTGAGAGGGACCCGTTCACTCACCGGCGCAGGGAGAGAGGGACACGGTCACTCACCAGGACAGGGGGCGGGGGACAAGGTAACTCACCGGGACGGGGGAGAGGGTCACAGTAACTGACCAGGAGATGGGGAAAGGGACCCAGGAACTTACCGGGACAGGGAAGAGGGACCCGGTCACTCACCGGGACAGGGGGAGAGGGACCGGGTCGCTCAAAGGGACAAGGGGAGAGGGACCCGGTCACTCACCGGGACAGGGAGACAGGGACCCGGTCACTCACCAGGTCAGGGGGAGAGGGAACCGCTCACTCACCAGGACAGAGGGTGAGGAACCCGGTCACTCAGCTGGACAGTGGGAGAGGGACCCGGTCACTCACCGGGACAGGGGGAGAGGGACCTGGTCACTCACCGGGACAGCGGGAGGTGGACCCGGTACCTCACCGGGACAGGGGGAGAGGGACCCGGTAATTAACCGGGACAGGGTGAGAGGGATCCGGTAACTCACTGGGACAGGGGGAGAGGGACCCGGTTACTCTCCGGGAAAGGGGGAGCGGGACCCCGTCACTCAATGGCACAGGGAGAGAGGGACCCGGTAACTCACCGAGACAGGGGGAGAGGGACCCGGTCACTCACCAGGACAGGGGGAGAGGGACCCGGTCACTCACCGGCACAGGGAGAGAGGGACCCGGTCACTCTCAGGCACAGGGGCATTGGGACCCGGGTACTCACCGGGACAGGGGGATAGAGACCCGGTCACTCAACGGCACAGGGGGAGTGGGACCCGGTCGCTCACTGGCACAGAGTGAGAGGGACCAGTTCACTCACCGGCACAGGGAGAGAGGGACACGGTCACTCACCGGCACATGGGGAGAGGGACACGGTCACTCACCAGGACAGGGGGCTGGGGACACGGTAACTCACCGGGACGGGGGAGAGGGTCACAGTAACTGACCAGGAGATGGGGAGAGGGACACAGGAACTTACCAGGACAGGGAGAGAGGGACCCGGTCACTCACCGGGACAGAGGGAGAGGGATCCGGATACTCACCGGGACAGGGGGACAGGGACCTGGTCACTCACTGGGACAGGGGGAGAGGGACCCCGTATCTCACCGGGACAGGGGGAGAGAGACCCGGTCACTCACCAGGACAGGAGGAGAGGGACCCGGTCACTCACCAGGACGGGGGAGATGGACCCGGTCATTCACCAGGACAGGGGGAGAGGGACCCGGTCACTCACCGGCATAGAGTGAGAGGGTCCCGGTCACTCACCAGCACAGGGGGAGAGGGACTCGGTCACTCACCGGCTCAGGGGGAGAGGGACCCGGTCACTCTCCGGGACAGTGGGAGGTGGAGCCGGTCACTCACCAGGACAGGGGGTGATGGACCCGGTCACTCACCTGGACATGGTGAGAGGGACCCGGTTACTCACTGGGACAGTGGGAGGGGGACCCGGTAACTCACCGGGACAGGGGAAGAGTGACACAGTAACTCACCAGCAGAGGGGGAGAGGGACCCAGTAACTCACCGGCACAGGGTGAGAGGGATCCGGTCACTCACCGGCACAGGGTGAGAGGGATCCGGTCACTCACCGGGACAGGGGGAGAGGGACCCGGTCACTCACCGGGACATGGGGAGTGGGACCCGGTCACTCAAAGGGACAAGGGGAGAGGGACCCGGTCACTCACCGGCACAGGGTGAGAGGGATCCGGTCACTCACCGGGACAGGGGGAGAGGGACCCGGTAACTCACCGGGACAGGGGGAGAGGGACCCGGTTACTCTCCGGGAAAGGGGGAGCGGGACCCCGTCACTCAACGGCACAGGGAGAGAGGGACCTGGTAACTCACTGAGACAGGGGGAGTGGGACCCGGTCACTCACCGGGACAGGGGGAGAGGGACCAGGTCGCTCAAAGGGACAAGGGGAGAGGGACCCGGTCACTCACCGGGACAGGGAGACAGGGACCCGGTCACTCACCAGGACAGGGGGAGAGGGACCCGGTCACTCTCCAGGACAGGGGGAGAGGGAAACGCTTGCTCACCAGGACAGAGGGTGAGGGACCCGGTCACTCAGCTGGACAGGGGGAGAGGGACCAGGTCACTCACCGGGACAGGGGGAGAGGGACCTGGTCACTCACCGGGACAGCGGGAGGTGGACCCGGTACCTCACAGGGACAGGGGGAGAGGGACCCGGTAATTCACCGGGACAGGGTGAGAGGGACCCGGTAACTCACCGGGACAGGGTGAGAGGGACCCGGTAACTCACCGGGACAGGGGGAGAGGGACCCGGTTACTCTCCGGGAAAGGGGGAGTGGGACCCCGTCACTCAACGGCACAGGGAGAGAGGGACCCGGTAACTCACTGAGACAGGGGAGATGGACCCGGTCACTCACCGGGACTGGTGGAGATGGACCCGGTCACTCTCAGGCACAGGGGCATTGGGACCCGGGTACTCACCGGCACAGGGGGATAGAGACCCGGTCACTCAACGGCACAGGGGGAGAGGGACCCGGTCACTCACCGGGACAGGGGGAGTGGGACCCGGTCACTCACCGGGACAGGGGGAGTGGGACCCGGTTACTCACCGGGACAGGGGGGAGTGGGACCCGGTCACTCACCGGGACAGGGGGAGAGGGACCCGGTCACCACCGGGACAGGGGGAGAGGGACCGGGTCACTCAAAGGGACAAAGGGAGAGGGACCCGGTCACTCACCGGGACAGGGGGAGAGAGACCCGGTCACTCAACGGCACAGGGAGACAGGGACCCGGTCACTCACCGGGACAGGGGGAGAGGGACCCCGGTCACTCTCCAGGACAGGGGGAGAGGGAACCGCTCGCTCACCAGGACAGAGGGTGAGGGACCCGGACACTCAGCTGGACAGGGGGAGAGGGACCAGGTCACTCACCGGGACAGGGGGCGAGGGACCCGGTCACTCAACGGCACAGGGGGAGAGGGACCGGTCACTCACCGGGACAGGGGGAGTGGGACCCGGTCACCACCGGGACAGGGGGAGAGGGATCCGGTCACTCACCGGGACAGGGGGAGAGGGACCCGGTCACTCACCGGGACAGGGGGAGAGGGACCGGGTCACTCAAAGGGACAAGGGGAGAGGGACCCCGTCACTCACCGGGACAGGGGGCGAGGGACCCGGTCACTCAGCGGGACAGGGGTAGAGGGACCCGGTCACTCACCAGGACAGGGGGAGAGAGACCCGGTTGCTCAACGGCACAGGGAGACAGGGACCCGGTCACTCACCAGGACAGGGGGAGAGGGACCCGGTCACTCTCCAGGACAGGGGGGAGAGGGCCCCGGTAATTCACCGGGACAGGGGTGAGAGGGACCCAGTAACTCACCGGGAGACAGGGGGGAGAGGGACCCGGTTACTCTCCGGGAAAGGGGGAGTGGGACCCCATCACTCAACGGCACAGGGAGAGAGTGACCCGGTAACTCACCGAGACAGGAGGAGATGGACCCGGTCACTGACCGGGACTGGGGGAGAGGGACCCGGTCACCCACCAGGACAGGGGGAGAGGGACCCAGTCACTCACCGGCACAGGGGCATTGGGACCCGGGTACTCACCGGCACAGGGGGATAGAGACCCGGTCACTCAACAGCACAGGAGGAGAGGGACCCGGTCACTCACTGGGACAGGGGGAGTGGGACCCGGTCACTCACCGGGACAGGGGGAGTGGGACCCGGTCACTCACCGGGACAGGGGTAGAGAGACCCGGTCACTCACCAGCACAGAGTGAGAGGGACCCGTTCACTCACCGGCACAGGGAGAGAGGGACACGGTCACTCACCGGCACATGGGGAGAGGGACCCGGTCACTCACCAGGACAGGGGGCGGGGGACACGGTCACTCACCGGGACAGGGGGAGAGGGACCCGGTCACCACCGGGACAGGGGGAGAGGGACCGGGTCACTCAAAGGGACAAGGGGAGAGGGACCCGGTCACTCACCCGGCACAGGGTGAGAGGGATCCGGTCACTCACCCGGACAGGGGGAGAGGGACCCGGTCACTCACCGGGACAGGGGGAGAGGGACCGTGTCACTCAAAGGGACAAGGGGAGAGGGACCCGGTCACTCACCGGGACAGGGGGCGAGGGACCCGGTCACTCAGCGGGACAGGGGTAGAGGGACCCGGTCACTCACCAGGACAGGGGGAGAGAGACCCGGTTGCTCAACGGCACAGGGAGACAGGGACCCGGTCACTCACCGGGACAGGGGGAGAGGGACCCGGTCACTCTCCAGGACAGGGGGAGAGGGACCCGGTAATTCACCGGGACAGGGTGAGAGGGACCCAGTAACTCACCGGGAGACAGGGGGAGAGGGACTCGGTTACTCTCCGGGAAAGGGGGAGCGG
>JANJGN010002205.1:0-82050 GCA_026770705.1 Isurus oxyrinchus
AGTGGTGGGTTTGGGGACATAATCTCGGGGGGGTCGGGGAGGGTCGGGGGTCAGGACGCGCTTTTGCGGACATAGTCTCGGGGAAGGGTCGGGGGGCTCAGTGGTCGGGTGGCGGGTTTGGGGACATAGTTTCGTGGGGGTCGGGGGGGTCGGGGGTCGGGTGGCAGGTTTTAGGACAGTCTGGGGGTGGGTCGGGGGTCGGGGTGGCAGGTTTGGGGACATAATCTCGGGGGGGTCGGGGGTGTCGAGGGTCGGGTGGCGGTTTTCAGGACATAGTCTCGGGGGAGTCGGGCGTCGGGTGGCGGGCTGGGGGACATAATCTCGGGGGGGTTGGTGGAGTCGGGGGTCGGGTGGCAGGATCGGGGACATAGTCTCGGGGTGGGTCGGGGGTCGGGGTGGCGGGTTTGGGGACATAGTCCCGGGGGTTCGGGGGTTGGGTGGCGGGTTTGGGGGAAACAGTCTCGGGGGGGGTCGGGCGTCGGGTGGCGAGTTTGGGGACATATTCTCGGGGGGGTTCGGGGGGGTCGGGGGTCGGGTGGCGGGTTTGGGGACATAGTCTCGGGGGGTTCGGGTGTCGGTTGGTGGCTTTGGGGACAGAGTCTCTTGGGGGGTTCGGCGGGGTCGGGTGTCGGTTTTGCGGACATAGTCTTGGACGGGCGGGGGGGACGGGGGTCGGGTGTCAGGTTTGGGCACATATTCTCGTGGGGGTCGGGGGGTTTGGGGGTCGGATGGCGGGTTTGGGGACATAGTCTCGGGGTGGGTCGGGGGCGTCGGGGGTCGGGGTGGCGGGTTTGGGGACTTAGTCTCGGGGGGGTCGGTGGTCGGATGGCGGGTTTAGGGACATAGACACGGGGGGGTCGGGGGTGTCGGGGGTCGAGTGGCGGGTTTGGGGACATAGTTTCGTGGGGGTCAGGGGGGTCGGGGGTCGGGTGGCAGGTATGGGGAGAGTCTGGGTGTGGGTCGGGGGTCGGGTGGCGGGTTTGGGGACATAATCTCGGGGGGGGTCGGGTGGCAGGTTTGGGGACATAGTCTCGGGGTGGGTCGGGGGTCAGGTGGCGGGTTTGGGCACATAGTCTCGGGGTGGGTCGGGGGTCGGGTGACATGTTTGGGGACATAGTCTCGGTGTGGGTCTGGTGTCGGGTGGTGGGTTTGGGGACATAGTCTCGCAGTGGGTCGGGGATCGGGTGGCGTGTTTGGGGACATAGTCTCGGGGGGGATCGGGGGGTTCGGGGGTCGGGTGGCGGGTTTGGGGACATACTCTCGGGGTGGGTCGGGGGTCGCGTGGTGGGTTTGGGGACATAATCTCGGGGGGGTCGGGGGTCGGGTTTGGGACATAGTTTCGGGGGGGTCGGGAGTTGGGTGGCGGGTTTGGGGACAGAGTCTCTTGGGGGGGTCAGCGGGGTCGGGTGGCGGGTTTGCGGACATAGTCTCGGGGTGGGTCGGGGGTCGGTTGGCAGGTTTGGGGACATAATCTCTTGGGGGTTCGGGTGGCAGGTTTGGGGACATAGTCTCGTGGGGGTCGGGGGGTTTGGGGGTCGGGTGGCGGGTTTGGGGACATAGTCTCGGGGTGGGTCGGGGGGTCGGGGGTCGGGTGGCGGGTTTGGGGACATAGTCTCGGGGGGGTCGGTGGTCAGGTGGCAGGTTTGGGGGCATGGTCTCGGGGGGGTCGGGGGTTGGGTGGCAGGTTTGTGGACATAGTCTCGGGGGGGTCGGGGGTCGGGTTTGGGACATAGTCTCGGGGGGGTCGGGAGTCGGGTGGCGTGTTTGGGGACAGATTCTCTAGGGGGGGGTCAGCAGGGTCGGGTGGCGGGTTTGTGGACTTAGTCTCGGGGGGGGCGGGGGGGAGGGTCGGGTGTTAGGTTTCGGGACATAGTATCGGGGGAGTCAGGGGGGGCGGTGGTCGGGTGGTGGGTTTGGGGACATAGTCTCGGGGGGGTCGGGGGGGTCGGGTGGTGGGTTTGGGGACATAGTCTCGGGATGGGTCGGGGGTCGGGTGGCGTGTTTGGGGACATAGTCTCGGGGTGGGTCGGGGGGGTCGGGGGTCAGGTGGTGGGTTTGGGGACATAGTCTCGGAGTGGGTCGGGGGGGGTCGGTGGTCGGGTGGCAGGATTAGGGACATAGTCTCGGGGTGGGTCAGGGGGGTCGGGGGTCGGGTGGCGGGTTTGGGGACATAGTCTCGTTGGGTTTCGGGGGGGTCTGTAGTCGGGCGGCGGGTTTAGTGACAGAGTCTCGTGGCGGGTCGGGGGTCGTGTGGCGGGATTGGGGACATAGTCTTGGGGGTGTTGGGGGGGGTCGGGGGGGCGGATGGCGGGTTTTAATGACTTAGTCTCGGGGGGAGTCTGGATGGTCGGGTGTCGGGGTGGCGGGTTTGGGTACATAGTCTCGGGGTAGCTCGGGGTGGGTCGGTGGTTGGTTGGCGGGTTTGGGGACATAGTCTCGGGGGGGTCGGGGGTCAGGTGTTGGGTTTGGGACATAGTCCCGGGTGTTCAGGGGTCGAGTGGCGTGTTTGGGGACAGAGTCTCTTGGGGGGGTCGGAGGGGTCGTGTGGCGGGTTTGCGGACATAGTTTCGGGGGGGCGGGGGGGACGGGGGTCGGGTGTTGAGTTTGGGGATATAGTCTCGGGGGGGTTGGTGGTCGGGTGGCAGGTTTAGTGACATAGTCTCGGGGGGGGTCAGGGGGTCGGGGGTCGGGAGGCAGTTTTGGGGACATGGTCTTTGGGGGGTTGGTGTGGTTGGAGGATCGGGTGGCCGGTTTCGGGACATAGTCTTGGGGGGGTCGGGGGTCAGGAGCCGGGTTTGGGGACATAGTGTCGGGGGGGGGTCGGGAGTTGTCGGGGTGTCGGGTTTGGGGACATAGTCTCGGGGTGGGTCGGGTGTCGGGAGGCGGGTTTTGGGACATAGTCTCCTGGGGGGTCAGGGGTGTCGGGGGTCGGGGGTGGCGGGTTTCGGGACATAGTCCCTTGGGTGTCAGGGTGGGTCGGGGTTCGGATGGCGGGTTTGGGGACATAGTCTCGGCGTTGGTCCGGGGTCGGGAGGCGGGTTTGGGGACATAGTCTCGGGGTCGGTCGGGGTGGCGGGTTTGGGGCCATAGTCTCGGGGTGGGTCGGGGGTCGCGTAGCGGGTTTGGGGACATAGTCTCGGGGGGGGACGGGGGGTTCGGGGGTCGGGTGGTGGGTTTGGGGACATAGTCTCGGGTTGGGTCGGGGGTCGCGTGGCAGGTTTGGGGACATAGTCTCGGGGGGGTCGGGGGTCAGATGGCGGGTTTGGGACATAGTCTCGGTGGGGTCGGGGGTTGGGTGGCGGGTTTGGGGACAGAGTCTCTTAGGGGGGTCGGGGGTCAGGTTGCGGGTTTGGGACATAGTCTCAGTGGGGTCGGGGGTTGGGTGGCGGGTTTGGGGACAGGGGTCGGGGGGTCAGGTTGCGGGTTTGGGACATAGTCTCAGTGGGGTCGGGGGTTGGGTGGCGGGTTTGGGGACAGAGTCTTTTGGGGGGGTCGGGGGTCGGGTGTCGGGTTTGGGGACATAGTTTCGGGAAGGTCGGTGTGGTCGGGGGTCGGGTGGCGGGATTCGGGACATAGTCTTGGGGGGTCGGGTGTCGGGTGGCGGGTTTGGGGACATAGTCACGGGGAAGGGTCGGGGGGCTCAGTGGTCGGGTGGAGGGTTTGGGAAAATAGTTTCGTGGGGGTCGGGGGGGGTCGGGTGGGGGGTTTGGGGAGAGTCTGGGGGTGGGTCGGGGGTCGGGTGGCGGGTTTGGAGACATAATCTCGGTGGGGGGTCGGGGGGTCGGGTGGCGGTTTTCGGGACATAGTCTCGGGGAAGGGTCGGGGGGCTCGGTGGTCGGGGTGGCGGGTTTGGGGACATAGTCTTGGGGTGGGTCCGGGGTCGGGTGGTGGGTTTGGGGACATAGTCTCGGGGGGACGGGGGGGTTCGGGGTCGGGTGGCGGGTTTGGGGACATAGTCTCGGGGGGGACGGGGGGGTTCGGGGTCGGGTGGCGGGTTTGGGGACATAGTCTCGGGGTGGGTCGGGGGTCGGGTGGCGGGATTGGGGACATAGTCTCGGGGGGACGGGGGGGTTCGGGGGTCGGGTGGCGGGTTTGGGGCCATAGTCTCGGGGTGGGTCGGGGGTCACGTGGCAGGTTTGGGGACATAGTCTCGGGGGGGTCGGGGGTCAGATGGCGGCTTTGGGACATAGTCTCGGTGGGGTCGGGGGTTGGGTGGCGGGTTTGGGGACAGAGTCTCTTAGGGGGGTTGGGGGTGAGGTTGCGGGTTTGGGACATAGTCTCAGTGGGGTCGGCGGTTGGGTGGCGGGTTTGGGGACAGAGTCTTTTGGGGGGGTCGGGGGTCGGGTGTCGGGTTTGGGGACATAGTTTCGGAAAGGTCAGTGTGGTCGGGGGTCGGGTGGCGGGATTCGGGACATAGTCTTGGGGGGGTCGGAGTTCGGGTGGCGGGTTTGGGGACATAGTCACGGGGAAGGGTCGGGGGGCTCAGTGGTCGGGTGGCGGGTTTGGGGACATAGTGTCGGGGGGGTCGGGAGTGGTCGGTGTCAGGAGGCGCGTTTGCGGACATAGTCTCGGGGAAGGGTCGGGGGGCTCGGTGGTCGGGTGTCGGGTTTGGGGACATAGTCTCGGGGTGGGTCGGGGGTTGGGTGGCGGGTTTGGGGACAGAGTCTCTTGGGGGGGTCGGGGGTCGGGTGGCGGGTTTGGGGACATAGTCTCGGGAAGGTCGGTGTGGTCGGGGGTCGGGTGGCGGGATTCGGGACATAGTCTTGGAGGGGTTGGGGGTCGGGTGGTGGGTTTGGGGACATAGTCACGGGGAAGGGTCGGGGGGCTTGGTGGTCGGGTGGCAGGTTTGGGGAGAGTCTGGGGGTGGGTCGGGGGGCGGCTGGCGGGTTTGGGGACATAGTCTCGGGGGGTGTCGGGGGGGGGCGAGTGGCGGTTTTCGGGACATAGTCTCGGGGAAGGGTCGGTGGGCTTGGTGGTTGGGTGGCGGGTTTGGGGACATAGTTTCGTGGGGGTCGGGGGGGGTCGGGTGGCAGGTTTGGGGACAGTCTGGGGGGGGGCCGGGGGTCGGGTGGCGGGTTGGGCGACATAGTTTCGGGGTGGGTCCGGGGTCGGGAGGCGGGTTTGGGGACATATTCTCGGGGGGGGGGTCGGGTGGCAGGTTTGGGGACATAGTCTTGGGGTGGGTCGGGGGTCAGGTGGCGGGTTTGGGGACATAGTCTCGGGGGGGACGGGGGGGTTCGCGGGGTCAGGTGGCGGGTTTGGGGACATAGTTTCGGTGGGGTCGGGGGTTGGGTGGCGGGTTTGGGGACAGAGTCTCTTGGGGGGGTCGGCAGGGTCAGGTGGCGGGTTTGGGGACATAGTTTCGGTGGGGTCGGGGGTCGGGTGGCAGGTTTGGGGAGAGTCTGAGGGTGGGTTGGGGGTCGGGTGGCGGGTTTGGGGACATAGTCTTGGGGGGTTCGGGTGCTCGGGGGTCGGGTGGCGGTTTTCAGGACATTGTCTCGGGGAAGGGTCGGGGGGCTCGGTGGTCGGGTGGCGTGTTTGGGGACATAGTTTCGTGGGGGTCGGGGGGGTCGGGTGGCAGGTTTGGGGACAGTCTGGGGGGTGGTCGGGGATTGGGTGGCGGGTTTGGGGACATAGTTTCGGGGTGGGTCCGAGGTCGGGAGGCGGGTTTGGGGGACATAATCTCGGGGGGGTGTCGGGGTGGCAGGTTTGGGGACATATTCTCGGGGTGGGTCGGGGGTCGGGTGGCAGGTTTGGGGCCATAGTCCCGGGAGGGTCGGGGGTCAGATGGCGGGTTTGGGACATAGTCTCGGTGGGGTCGGGTGTTGGGTGGCGGGTTTGGGGACAGAGTCTCTTGGGGGGGTCGGCGGGGTCAGGTGGCGGGTTTGGGGACATAGTCTCGGGGTGGTCAGGGGGTCGAAGGTCGGGTGGCGGGTTTGGGGACATAGTCTCGAGAAGGTCGGTGTGGTCAGGGGTCGGGTGGCGGGATTTGGGACATAGTCTTGGGGGGGTCGGGAGTCGGGTGGCGGGTGTGGGGACATAGTCTCAAGGAAGGGTCGTGGGGCTCGGTGGTCGGGTGGCAGGTTTGTGGACATAGTCTTGGGGTGGGTCGGGGGTCGGGTGGCGGGTTTGGGGACATAGTCTCGGGGGGGACGGGGGTGTTCGGGGGTCGGGTGGCGGGTTTGGGGACATAGTCTCAGGGGGGTCGGGGGTCAGGTGGCGGGTTTGGGACATAGTTTCGGTGGGGTCGGGGGTTGGGTGGCGGGTTTGGGGACAGAGTCTCTAGGGGGGTTCGGCGGGGTCAGGTGGTGGGTTTGGGGACATAGTTTTGTGGGGGTCGGGGGGGGTCGGGGGTCGGGTGGCAGGTTTGGGGAGATTCTGGGGGTGGGTCGGGTGTCGGGTGGCGGGTTTGGGGACATAGTCTCGGGGGGTTCGGGGTGTTCGGGGGTCGCGTGGCGGTTTTCAGGACATAGTCTCGGGGAAGGTTCGGGGGGCTCGGTGGTCGGGTGGCGTGTTTGGGGACATAGTTTCGTGGGCGTCGGGGGGGTCGGGTGGCAGGTTTGGGGACATAGTTTCGGGGTGGGTCCGGGGTCAGGAGGCGGGTTTGGGGACATAATCTCGGGGGGGGTCGGGTGGCGGGTTTGGGGACATAGTCTCGGGGGGGTCTGGGGTCAGATGGCGGGTTTGGGACATAGTCTCGGTGGGGTCGGGTGTTGGGTGGCGGGTTTGGGGACAGAGTCTCTTGGGGGGGTCGGCGGGGTCAGGTGGCGGGTTTGGGGACATAGTCTCGGGGTGGTCAGGGGGTCGAGGGTCGGGTGGCGGGTTTGGGGACATAGTCTCGGGAAGGTCGGTGTGGTCGGGGGTCGGGTGGCAGGATTCGGGACATAGTCTTGGGGGGTCGGGAGTCGGGTGGCGAGTGTGGGGACATAGTCTCGGGGAAGGGTCGGGGGGCTCGGTGGTCGGGTGGCAGGTTTGTGGACATAGTTTCGTGGGGGTCGGGAGGGTCGGGTGGCAGGTTTGGGGTTAGTCTGGTGGTGGGTCGGGGGGTCGGGTGGCGGGTTTGGGGACATAAACTTGGGGGGGGGTCGGGGGTCGGTTTTCGGTACATAGTCTCAAGGGAGTCGGGCGTCAGTGGTGGGTTTGGGGACATAATCTCGGGGGGGTCGGGGAGCGTCGGGGGTCAGGACGCGCTTTTGCGGACATAGTCTCGGGGAAGGGTCGGGGGGCTCAGTGGTCGGGTGGCGGGTTTGGGGACATAGTTTCGTGGGGGTCAGGGGGTCGGGGGTCGGGTGGCAGGTTTGGGGACAGTCTGGGGGTGGGTCGGGGGTCGGGTGGCAGGTTTGGGGACATAATCTCGGGGGGGTCGGGGGTGTCGGGGGTCGGGTGGCGGTTTTCGGGACATCGTCTCGGGGGAGTCGGGCGTCGGGTGGCGGGCTTGGGGACATAATCTCGGGGGGGGTTGGGCGAGTCGGGGGTCGGGTGGCAGGATCGGGGACATAGTCTCGGGGTGGGTCGGGGGTCGGGTGGCGGGTTTGGGGACATAGTCCCGGGGGTTCGGGGGTTGGGTGGCGGGTTTGGGCAAACAGTCTCGGGGGGGGTCGGGCGTCGGGTGGCGAGTTTGGGGACATATTCTCGGGGGGGTTCGGGGGGGTCGGGGGTCGGGTGGCGGGTTTGGGGACATAGTCTCGGGGGGTTCGGGGGTCGGTTGGCGGGTTTGGGAACAGAGTCTCTTGGGGGGTTCGGCGGGGGTCGGGTGTCGGTTTTGCGGACATAGTCTCGGAGGGGCGGGGTGGACGGGGGTCGGGTGTCGGGTTTGGGGACATAGTCTCGGGGTGGGTCAGGGGTCGGGTGGCAGGGTTGGGGACATATTCTCGGGGGGGTCGGGTGGCGGGTTTGGGCACATATTCTCGTGGGGGTCGGGGGGTTTGGGGGTCGGGTGGCGGGTTTGGGGACATAGTCTCGGGGTGGGTCGGGGGGGTCGGGTGGCGGGTTTGGGGACTTAGTCTCGGGGGGTTCGGGGATTGGGTGGCGGGTTTGGGGACATAGTCTCAGAGTGGGTCGTGGGGGTCGGTGGTCGGGTGGCGGGATTAGGGACATAGTCTCGGGGGGGGTCGGTGGTCGGGTGGCGGGTTTAGGGACATAGACTCGGGGGGGGTCAGGGGTGTCGGGGGTCGAGTGGCGGGTTTGGGGACATAGTCTCGCGGTGGGTCGGGGGTCGGGTGGCGGGTTTTGGGACATAGTCTCGGGGGGGTCGGGCTTCGGGTGGTGGGTTTGGGACATAGTCTCGGGGGGGTCGGGAGTCGGGTTTGGGGACAGAGTCTCAGGAAGGGTCGGGAGGCTCGGTGGTCGGGTGGGGGGTTTGGGGACATAGTTTCGTGGGGGTCGGGGGTCGGGTGGCAGGTTTGGGGAGAGTCTGGGTGTGGGTCGGGGTTCGGGGTGGCGGGTTTGGGGACATAATCTCGGGGGGGGTCGGGGGGTTCGGGAGGCGGTTTTCGGGACATAGTCTCGGGGGAGTCGGGCATCGGATGGCGGGTTTGGGGACATAATCTCGGGGAGGGTTGGGATTCGGGAGGCGCTTTTGCGGACATAGTCTCGGTGAAGGCTCGGGGGGCTCGGTGGTCGGGTGGCGGGTTTGGGGACATAGTTTCGTGGGGGTCGGGGGGGTCGGGTGGCAGGTTTGGGGACATAGTTTCGTGGGGGTCGGGGGGGTCGGGTGGCAGGTTTGGGGACAGTCTGGGGTTGGGTCGGGGGTCGGGTGGCGGGTTTGGGGACATAATCTCGGGGGGGGGTCGGGGTGGCGGTTTTCGGGACATAGTCGTGGGGGAGTCGGGCGTCGGGTGGCGGGTTTGGGGACATAATCTCGGGGGGGTCAGGATTCGGGAGGCGCTTTTGCGGACATAGTCTCGGGGAAGGGTCGGGGGGCTCGGTGGTCAGGTGGCGGGTTTGGGGACATAGTTTCGTGGGGGTCGGGGGGGGTCGGGTGGCAGGTTTGGGGACAATCTGGGGTTGGGTCGGGGGTCGGGTGGCAGGTTTGGGGACATAATCTCGGCGAGGGTCGGGTGGCGGTTTTCGGGACATAGTCTTGGGGGAGTCGGGCGTCGGGTGGCGGGTTTGGGGACATAATCTCGGGGGGGTCGGTGGAGTCGGGGGTTGGGTGGCAGAATTGGGGACATAGTCTCGGGGTGGATCGAGGGTCGGGTGGCGGGTTTTGGGGACATAGTCCCGGGGTGGGTCGGGGGTCGGGTGGCGGGTTTGGGCACATAGTCTCGTGGGGGTTGGGGGTTTGGGGGTCGGGTTGCGGGTTTGGGGACATAGTCTCGCGGTGGGTCGGGTGTCGGGTGGCATGTTTGGGGACATAGTCTCGGGGGGGATCGGGGGGTTTGGGGGTCGGGTGGCGGGTTTGAGACATAGTCTCGGGGGGGATCGGGGGGTTTGGGGGTTGGGTGGTGGGTTTGGGGACATAGTGTCGGGGTGGGTCGGGGGTCGCGTGGCGGGTTTGGGGACATAGTCTCAGGGGGGTCGGGGGTCGGGTGGCGGGTTTCGGACATAGTCTCAGGGGGGTCGGGAGTCGGGTGGCGGGTTTGGGGACGGAGTCTCTTGGGGGGGTCGGCTGGGTCGGGTGGCGGGTTTGGGGACATAGTCTCGGGGGGGGTCGGGGGGGTCCATGGCCGGGGGCGGGTTTAGTGACATAGTCAAAGAGAGGTCGGGGGGGGTCGGGCTTCAGGTGGCGGGTTTGGGGACATAGTCTCGTGGGTGTCGGGGGTCAGGTGGCAGGTTTGGGGAAACAGTCTCGGGGGGGGTCGGGCTTCAGGTGGCGGGTTTGGGGACATAGTCTCGGGGTGGGTCGTCGGTCGGGTTGCGGGTTTGGGTCATAGTCTCAGGGGGTTGGGGAGGTCGGGGGTCGGGTGTTGGGTTTGGGACATAGTCTCGGGCGAGTCAGGTGTTGGGTGGCGTGTTTGGGGACAGAGTCTCTTGGGGGAGTTGGAGCGGTCGTGTGGCGGGTTTGCGGACATCGTCTCGGGGGGGTGGGGGGGACGGGGGTCGGGTGTCGGGTTTGGGGACATAGTCTCAGGGGGGTCAGTGGGGTCGGTGGTCGGGTGGCAGGTTTAGTGACATAGTCTCGGGGGGGTCGGGGTGGTTGGGCTTCGGGTGACGGGTTTGGGGACAGTCTCGGGTTGGGTCGGTGGTCAGGTGGCGGGTTTGGAGACATAGTCTAGGGGGGTTGGGGGGGTCGGGTGGCAGGTTTGGGGACATAGTCTCGGGGGGGTCGGGGTTCGGGTAGCGGGTTTGGGGACATAGTCTCGGGGGGGTCGGGGTTCGGGTAGCGGGTTTGGGGACATAGTTTTGTGGGGGTCGGGGGTTGGGTGGCAGGTTTGGGGAGAGTCTGGGGGTGGGTTGGAGTTCGGGTGGCGGGTTTGGAGATATAATCTCGGGGGGGTGTCGGGGGGGTCTGGTGGCGGTTTTCGGGACATAGTCTCGGGGGAGTCGGGCATCGGGTGGTGGGTTTGGGGACATAATCTCGGGAGGGTCGGGGAGGGTCGAGATTCGGGAGGCGCTTTTGCGGACATAGTCTCGGGGAAGGGTCGGGGGGCTCGGTGGTCAGGTGGCGGGTTTGGGGACATAGTTTTGTGGGAGTCGGGGGGGTCAGGTGTTGGGTTTGGGGACAGTCTGGGGGTGGGTCGGGAGTCGGGTGGCGGGTTTGGGGACATATTCTCGGGGGGGGTTCGGGGGGGTCGGGGGGTCGGGTGGCGGGTTTGGGGACATAGTCTCGGGTGGGTCGGGGGTCGGGTGGCGGCTTTGGGGACAGAGTCTCTTGGGGGGTCGGCGGGGTTGCGGTCATAGTCTCGGAGGGGCGGGGGGGACGGGGGTCGGGTGTCGGATTTGGGGACATAGTCTCGGGGTGGGTTGGGGGTCGGGTGGCAGGTTTGGGGACATAATCTCTGGGGGGGGGTCAGATGGCAGGTTTGGGGACATAGTCTCGGGGTGGGTCGGGGGTTGGGTGGCGGGTTTGGGCACATAGTCTCGTGGGGGTCGGGGGGTTTGGGGGTCGGGTGACGGGTTTGGAGACATAGTCTCGGAGTGGGTCGGTGGTCGGGTGGCGGGATGAGGGACATAGTCTCGGGGGGGGGTCGGGGGTCGGGTTTGGGGACATAGTCTCGGGGGGGATCGGGGGGTGTGGGGGTTGGGTGGCAGGATTAGGGACATAGTCTCGGAGGGGGTCGGTGGTCAGGTGGCGGGTTTAGGGACATAGTCTCAGGGGGGGTCGGGGTGGTCGGGGGTCGGGTGCCGGGTTTGGGGACATAGTCTCGGGGGGGGTCGGGGGTCGGGTGAAGGGTTTGGGGACATAGTCTTGGGGGGGTCGGGGGGTTTGGGGGTTGGGTGGCAGGATTAGGGACATAGTCTCGGGGGGGGTCGGTGGTCAGGTGGCGGGTTTAGGGACATAGTCTCGGGGGGGGTCGGGGTGGTCGGGGGTCGGGTGCCGGGTTTGGGGACATAGTCTCGGGGGGGTCAGGGGTCGGGTGGCGGGTTTGGGGACATAGTCTCGGGGGTGTCAGGGGGGTCGGGGGTCGGGAGCCGGGATTGTGGACATAGTCTCAGGGGGGTCAGGGGTCGGGTGGCGGGTTTGGGGACATAGTCTCGGGGGGTTCGGGTGGTTCTGCTGGCATGTTTGGGGACATAGTCTCGGGGGTTTCGGGGGTCGGTTGGCGGGTTTGGGGACATAGTCTCGGGGGTGTTCGGGGGCATCGGGAGTCGGGTGGCGGGTTTGGGGACACAGTCTCGGGTGGGTCGGGTGGGTCATGGGTCGGGGTGGCGGGTTTGGGGACATAGTCTCGGGGAGGCTCAGTGAGTCGGGGGTCGGGTGGCGGGTTTGCAGACATAGTCTCAGGGGGGGTCGGGGGTCGGGTGGCGGGTTTGGGGGACATAGTCTCGGGATGGTCGGTGTGGTTGGGGATCGGGTGGCGGGTTTGGGGACATAGTCTTGGGGGGTCGGGGGTCGGCTGGCGGGTTTGGGGACATAGTCTCGGGGGGGTCGGGGGTCGGGGGTCGGCTGGCGGGTTTGGGGACATAGTCTCGAGGGGGTCGGGGGTCGGGAGGCGGTTTTGCGGTCATAGTCTCGGGGTGGGTCGGGGGGGTCGGTGGTCGGATGGCAGGTTTAGGGACATACTTTCGGGGGGGTCATGGTGGTCGGGTGGCGGGTTTGGGGACATAATCTCCGGGTGAGTCGGTGGGGTCGGGGGTTGGGTTGCAGCTTTGTGGACATCGTCTCAGGGTGGGTCGGGGGTCGGGTGGTGGGTTTAGGGACAGAGACTCGGGGGGGGGTCGGTGGGGTCGGGGGTCGGTGGTGGATTTGGATACCTAGTCTTGGGGGTGTCGGGGGGGGTCGGGGGTCGGGTGGCGGGTTTGGGGACATAGTCTCGGGGGGGGTCGGGTGGCGGGTTTGGGGACATAGTCTCGGTGGGTTTCGGTTCTCGGGTGGCGGGTTTAGGGACAGAGTTTCGGGGGGAGTCGGGAGGGTCGGGGGTCGGGTGGAAGGTTTGGGGACATAGTCTCGGGGGAGCCGGGGGGGTCGGGTGTCGTGTGGCAGGTTTAGGGACATAGTCTCAGAGGGGTTGGTGGGGTCGGGGGTCGGGTGGCGGGTTTGGGGACATAGTCTTGGGGAAGTCGGGTGGGTCGGTGGTCGGGTGGCAGGTTTAGGGACATAGTCTCGGTGGGGGGACGGGGGAGTCGGGGGTTGGCTGCTGGTTTGGGGTCATAGTCTCGGTGGGGGACGGGGGAGTCGGGGGTTGGCTGCTGGTTTGGGGTCATAGTCTTGGGGGGAGACGGCGTGGTCGTGGGTCGGGTGGCAGGTTAGGGGACATAGTCTCGGGGGGGTCAGGAGGGTCGGGGGGTCACGTGGTGGGTTTGAGGACATAGTCTCGGGGTGGTCGGAGGGGTCGGGGGTCAGGTGCCAGGTTTGGGGACATAGTCTCGGGGGGGTCGGGTGTCGGGTGGCGGGTTTGGGGTCATAGTCTCGGGAGGGTCGGTGGGGTCGGATGGCGGGTTTGGGGCGTAGTCTCGGGGGGTTCGAGGGGGACGGGGTTCGGCTGGCGGCTTTGGGGACATAGTCTTGGGGGGTGTCGGGGGGTCGGTGGTCGGGTGGCGGGTTTAGTGACATAGTCTCGGGGGGGTCGGGGGAGTCGGGTTTCGAGTGGCGGGTTTGGGGACATACTCTCGCGGGTGTCGGTGGGGGTCGGGGTGGTGGGGTTTGGGGACATAGTCTCGGGGGAGTCGGGCATCGGGTGGCGGGTTTGGGGACATAATCTCGGGGGGGTCGGGGAGGGTCGAGATTCGGGAGGCGCTTTTGCGGACATAGTTTCGGGGAAGGGTCGGGGGGCTCGGTGGTCAGGTGGCGGGTTTGGGGACATAGTTTCGTGGGGGTCGGGGGGGTCGGGTGTCGGGTTTGGGGACAGTCTGGGGGTGGGTCGGGGGTCGGGTGGCGGGTTTGGGGACATAGTCTCGGGTGGGTCGGGGGTCGGGGTGGCGGCTTTGGGGACAGAGTCTCTTGGGGGGGTCGGCGGGGTCGGGTGGCGGGTTTGCAGTCATAGTCTCGGAGGGGCGGAGGGACGGGGGTCGGGTGTCGGGTTTGGGGACATAGTCTCGGGGTGGGTCGGGGGTCGGGTGGCAGGTTTGGGGACATTATCTCTGGGGAGGGTCAGATGGCAGGTTTGGGGACATAGTCTCGGTGTGGGTCGGGGGTCGGGTGGCGGGTTTGGGCACATAGTCTCGTGGGGTTCGGGGTTTGGGGGTCGGGTGACGGGTTTGGGGACATAGTCTCGGAGTGGGTCGGTGGTCGGGTGGCGGGTTTGGGGACATAGTCTCGGGAGGGGTCGGGGGTCGGGGTGGCGGGTTTGGGGACATTGTCTCGGGGGGGATCGGGGGGGTTTGGGGGTTGGGTGGCGGGATTAGGGACATAGTCTCGGGGGGATCGGGGGTCGGGTGCCGGGTTTGGGGACATACTCTTGGGGGGGTCGGGGGTCGGGTGAAGGGTTTGGGGACATAGTCTCGGGGGGGGCCGGGGGGTTTGGGGGTTGGGTGGCAGGATTAGGGACATAGTCTCAGGGGGGGGGGTCGGTGGTCAGGTGGCGGGTTTAGGGACATAGTCTCGGGGGGGGGTCGGGGTGGTCGGGGGTCGGGTGCCGGGTTTGGGGACATAGTCTCGGGGGTGTCAGGGGGGTCGGGGGTCGGGAGCCGCGATTGTGGACATAGTCTCGGGGGGGTCAGGGGTCGGGTGGCGGGTTTGGGGACATAGTCTTGGGGGGTTCGGGTGGTTCTGCTGGCATGTTTGGGGACATAGTCTCGGGGGTTTCGGGGGTCGGTTGGCGGGTTTGGGGACATAGTCTCGGGGGGTTCGGGTGGTTCTGCTGGCATGTTTGGGGACATAGTCTCGGGGGTTTCGGGGGTCGGTTGGCGGTTTGGGGACATAGTCTCGGGGGTGTTCGGGGGCATCGGGAGTCGGGGTGGCGGGTTTGGGGACACAGTCTCGGGTGGGTCGGGTGGGTCATGCGTCGGGTGGCGGGTTTGGGGACATAGTCTCGGGGGGGCTCAGTGGGTCGGGGGTCGGGTGGCGGGTTTGCAGACATAGTCTCAGGGGGGGGTCGGGGGTCGGGTGGCGGGTTTGGGGACATAGTCTCGGGATGGTCGGTGTGGTCGGGGGTCGGGTGGCGGGTTTGGGGACATAGTCTTGGGGGGGTCGGGGGTCGGCTGGCGGGTTTGGGGACATAGTCTCGGGGGGGTCGGGGGTCGGCTGGCGGGTTTGGGGACATAGTCTCGGGGGGGTCGGGGGTCGGGAGGCGGTTTTGCGGTCATAGTCTTGGGGTGGGTCGGGGGGGTCGGTGGTCGGATGGCAGGTTTAGGGACATAGTCTCGGTGGGTTTCGGTTCTCGGGTGGCGGGTTTAGGGACAGAGTCTCGGGGGGGTCGGTGGGGTCGGGGGTCGGGTGGAGGTTTTGGGGACATAGTCTCGGGGGGAGCCGGGGGGGTCGGGTGTCGTGTGGCAGGTTTAGGGACATAGTCTCAGAGGGGTTGGTGGGGTCGGGGGTCGGGTGGCGGGTTTGGGGACATAGTCTCGGGGGGGATCGGGGGGTGTGGAGGTTGGGTGGCAGGATTAGGGACATAGTCTCGGGGGGGGTCGGTGGTCAGGTGGCGGGTTTAGGGACATAGTCTCAGGGGGGGTCGGGGTGGTCGGGGGGTCGGGTGCCGGGTTTGGGGACATAGTCTCGGGGGGGTCGGGGGTCGGGTGAAGGGTTTGGGGACATAGTCTCGGGGGGATCGGGGGGTTTGGGGGTTGGGTGGCAGGATTAGGGACATAGTCTCAGGGGGGGGGTCGGTGGTCAGGTGGCGGGTTTAGGGACATAGTCTCGGGGGGGGTCGGTGTGGTCGGGGGTCGGGTGCCGGGTTTGGGGACATAGTCTCGGGGGTGTCAGGGGGGTCGGGGGTCGGGAGCCGCGATTGTGGACATAGTCTCGGGGGGGTCAAGGGTCGGGTGGCGGGTTTGGGGACATAGTCTCGGGGGGTTCGGGTGGTTCTGCTGGCATGTTTGGGGACATAGTCTCGGGGGTTTCGGGGGTCGGTTGGCGGGTTTGGGGACATAGACTCGGGGGTGTTCGGGGGCATTGGGAGTCGGGTGGCGGGTTTGGGGACACAGTCTCGGGTGGGTCGGGTGGGGTCATGGGTCGGGTGGCGGGTTTGGGGACATAGTCTCGGGGGGGCTCAGTGGGTCGGGGGTCGGGTGGCGGGTTTGCAGACATAGTCTCAGGGGGGGTCGGGGGTCGGGTGGCGGGTTTGGGGACATAGTCTCGGGATGGTCGGTGTGGTCGGGGGTCGGGTGGCGGGTTTGGGGACATAGTCTTGGGGGGGTCGGGGGGTCGGCTGGCGGGTTTGGGGACATAGTCTTGGGGGGGTCGGGGGTCGGCTGGCGGGTTTGGGGACATAGTCTCGGGGGGGTCGGGGGTCGGCTGGCGGGTTTGGGGACATAGTCTCGGGGGGGTCGGGGGTCGGGAGGCGGTTTTGCGGTCATAGTCTTGGGGTGGGTCGGGGGGGTCGGTGGTCGGATGGCAGGTTTAGGGACATAGTTTCGGGGGGGTCATGGTGGTCGGGTGGCGGGTTTGGGGACATAATCTCGGGGTGAGTCGGTGGGGTCGGGGGTTGGGTGGCAGCTTTGTGGACATCGTCTCAGGGTGGGTCGGGGGTCAGGTGGAGGGTTTAGGGACAGAGACTCGGGGGGGGTCGGTGGGGTCGGGGGTCGGTGGTGGATTTGGATACCTAGTCTTGGGGGTGTCGGAGGGGTCGGGGGTCGGGTGGCGGGTTTGGGGACATAGTCTCGGGGGGAGTCGGGTGGCGGGTTTGGAGACATAGTCTCGGTGGGTTTTCGGTTCTCGGGTGGCGGGTTTAGGGACAGAGTCTCGGGGGGGGTCGGTGGGGTCGGGGGTCGGTGGTGGATTTGGATACCTAGTCTCGGGGGGGGTCGGGGGGGTCGGGGGTCGGGTGGAGGGTTTGGGGACATAGTCTCGGGGGGAGCCGGGGGGTTCGGGTGTCGTGTGGCAGGTTTAGGGACATAGTCTCAGAGGGGTTGGTGGGGTCGGGGGTCGGGTGGCGGGTTTGGGGACATAGTCTTGGGGAAGTCGGGTGGGTCGGTGGTCGGGTGGCGGGTTTGGGGACATAGTCTCGGGGGGGTCGGGGGTCGGGTGAAGGGTTTGGGGACATAGTCTCGGGGGGGGTCGGTGGGTTTGGGGGTTGGGTGGCAGGATTAGGGACATAGTCTCGGGGGGGGTCGGTGGTCAGGTGGCGGGTTTAGGGACATAGTCTCGGGGGGGGTCGGGGTGGTCGGGGGTCGGGTGCCGGGTTTGGGGACATAGTCTCGGGGGTGTCAGGGGGGGTCGGGGTCGGGAGCCGGGATTGTGGACATAATCTCGGGGGTTCAGGGGTCGGGTGGCGGGTTTGGGGACATAGTCTCGGGGGTGTCAGGGGGGTCGGGGGTCGGGAGCCGGGATTGTGGACATAGTCTCAGGGGGGTCAGGGGTCGGGTGGCGGGTTTGGGGACATAGTCTCGGGGGGTTCGGGTGGTTCTGCTGGCATGTTTGGGGACATAGTCTCGGGGGTTTCGGGGGTCGGTTGGCGGGTTTGGGGACATAGTCTCGGGGGTGTTCGGGGGCATCGGGAGTCGGGTGGCGGGTTTGGGGACACAGTCTCGGGTGGGTCGGGTGGGTCATGGGTTGGGTGGCGGGTTTGGGGACATAGTCTCGGGGGGGCTCAGTGGGTCGGGGGTCGGGTGGCGGGTTTGCAGACATAGTCTCAGGGGGGGGTCGGGGGTCGGGTGGCGGGTTTGGGGACATAGTCTCGGGATGGTCGGTGTGGTCGGGGGTCGGGGTGGCGGGTTTGGGGACATAGTCTTGGGGGGGTCGGGGGTCGGCTGGCGGGTTTGGGGACATAGTCTCGGGGGGGTCGGGGGTCGGCTGGCGGGTTTGGGGACATAGTCTCGGGGGGGTCGGGGGTCGGGAGGCGGTTTTGCGGTCATAGTCTCGGGGTGGGTCGGGGGGTTCGGTGGTCGGATGGCAGGTTTAGGGACATAGTTTCGGGGGGGGTCATGGTGGTCGGGTGGCGGGTTTGGGGACATAATCTCGGGTGAGTCGGTGGGGTCGGGGGTTGGGTGGCAGCTTTGTGGACATCATCTCAGGGTGGGTCGGGGGTCAGGTGGTGGGTTTAGGGACAGAGACTCGGGGGGGGTCGGTGGGGGTCGGGGGTCGGTGGTGGATTTGGATACCTAGTCTTGGGGGTGTCGGGGGGGTCGGTTCTCGGGTGGCGGGTTTGGGGACAGAGTCTCGGGGGGGGTCGGGGGGGGTCGGGGGTCGGGTGGAGGGTTTGGGGACATAGTCTCGGGGGGAGCCGGGGGGGTCGGGTGTCGTGTGGCAGGTTTAGGGACATAGTCTCAGAGGGGTTGGTGGGGTCGGGGGTCGGGTGGCGGGTTTGGGGACATAGTCTCGGGAGGGGTCGGGGGTCAGGTGGCGGGTTTGGGGACATAGTCTCGGGGGGATCGGGGGGTTTGGAGGTTGGGTGGCGGGATTAGGGACATAGTCTCGGGGGGGGTCGGTGGTCAGGTGGCGGGTTTAGGGACATAGTCTCGGGGGGGGTCGGGGTGGTCGGGGGTCGGGTGCCGGGTTTGGGGACATAGTCTCGGGGGGGTCGGGGGTCGGGTGAAGGGTTTGGGGACATAGTCTCGGGGGGGGTCGGTGGGTTTGGGGGTTGGGTGGCAGGATTAGGGACATAGTCTCGGGGGGGGTCGGTGGTCAGGTGGCGGGTTTAGGGACATAGTCTCGGGGGGGGGGGGGGGGGGGGGGTCGGGGTGGTCGGGGGTCGGGTGCCGGGTTTGGGGACATAGTCTCGGGGGTGTCAGGGGGGTCGGGGGTCGGGAGCCGGGATTGTGGACATAGTCTCGGGGGGGTGTCAGGGGTCGGGTGGCGGGTTTGGGGACATAGTCTCGGGGGGTTCGGGTGGTTCTGCTGGCATGTTTGGGGACATAGTCTCGGGGGTTTCGGGGGTCGGTTGGCGGGTTTGGGGACATAGTCTCGGGGGTGTTCGGGGGCATCGGGAGTCGGGTGGCGGGTTTGGGGACACAGTCTCGGGTGGGTCGGGTGGGTCATGGGTCGGGTGGCGGGTTTGCAGACATAGTCTCAGGGGGGATCGGGGGTATGGTGGCGGGTTTGGGGACATAGTCTCGGGATGGTCGGTGTGGTCGGGGGGGTGGCGGGTTTGGGGACATAGTCTTGGGGGGGTCGGGGGTCGGCTGGCGGGTTTGGGGACATAGTCTCGGGGGGGTCGGGGGTCGGCTGGCGGGTTTGGGGACATAGTCTCGGGGGGGTCGGGGGGTCGGGAGGCGGTTTTGCAGTCATAGTCTCGGGGTGGGTCGGGGGGGTCGGTGGTCGGATGGCAGGTTTAGGGACATAGTTTCGGGGGGGTCATGGTGGTCGGGGTGGCGGGTTTGGGGACATAGTCTCGGGGGGGTCAGGGGTCGGGTGGCGGGTTTGGGGACATAGTCTCGGGGTGAGTCGGTGGGGTCGGGGGTTGGGTGGCAGCTTTGTGGACATCGTCTCAGGGTGCGTCGGGGGTCAGGTGGTGGGTTTAGGGACAGAGACTCGGGGGGGGGGTCGGTGGGGTCGGGGGTCGGTGGTGGATTTGGATACCTAGTCTTGGGGGTGTCGGGGGGGTCGGGGGTCGGGTGGCGGGTTTGGGGACATAGTCTCGGGGGGAGTCGGGTGGCGGGTTTGGAGACATAGTCTCGGTGGGTTTCGGTTCTCGGGGTGGCGGGTTTAGGGACAGAGTCTCGGGGGGGGTCGGGGGGGGTCGGGGGTCGGGTGGAGGGTTTGGGGACATAGTCTCGGGGGGAGCCGGGGGGGTCGGGTGTCGTGTGGCAGATTTAGGGACATAGTCTCAGAGGGGTTGGTGGGGTCGGGGGTCGGGTGGCGGGTTTAGGGACATAGTCTCAGAGGGGTTGGTGGGGTCGGGGGTCGGGGTGGCGGGTTTGGGGACATAGTCTTGGGGAAGTCGGGTGGGTCGGTGGTCGGGTGGCGGGTTTGGGGACATAGTCTCGGGAGGGGTCGGGGGTCGGGTGGCGGGTTTGGGGACATAGTCTCGGGGGGGATCGGGGGGTTTGGGGGTTGTGTGGCGGGTTTAGGGACATAGTCTCAGGGGGGGTCGGTGGTCAGGTGGCGGGTTTAGGGACATAGTCTCGGGGGGGGTCGGGGTGGTCGGGGGTCGGGTGCCGGGTTTGGGGACATAGTCTCAGGGGGGATCGGGGGGTTTGGGTGTTGGGTGGCAGGATTAGGGACATAGTCTCGGGGGGGTTCGGTGGTCAGGTGGCGGGTTTAGGGACATAGTCTCAGGGGGGGTCGGGGTGGTCGGGGGTCGGGTGCCGGGTTTGGGGACATAGTCTCGGGGGGTCGGGGGTCGGGTGAAGGGTTTGGGGACATAGTCTCGGGGGGGGTCGGGGGGTTTGGGGGTTGGGTGGCAGGATTAGGGACATAGTCTCGGGGGGGGTCGGGTGGTCAGGTGGCGGGTTTAGGGACATAGTCTCGGGGGCGGGTCGGGGTGGTCGGGGGTCGGGTGCCGGTTTGGGGACATAGTCTCGGGGGTGTCAGGGGGGTCGGGGGTCGGGAGCCGGGCTTGTGGACATAGTCTCGGGGGGGGTCAGGGGTCGGGTGGGGGTTTGGGGACATAGTCTCGGGTGGTTCGGGTGGTTCTGCTGGCATGTTTGGGGACATAGTCTCGGGGGTTTCGGGGGTCGGTTGGCGGGTTTGGGGACATAGTCTCGGGGGTGTTCGGGGGCATCGGGAGTCGGGTGGCGGGTTTGGGGACATAGTCTCGGGTGGGTCGGGTGGGTCATGGTCGGGGTGGCGGGTTTGGGGACATAGTCTCGGGGGGGCTCAGTGGGTCGGGGGTCGGGGTGGCGGGTTTGCAGACATAGTCTCAGGGGGGGTCGGGGGTATGGTGGCGGGTTTGGGGACATAGTCTCGGGATGGTCGGTGTGGTCGGGGGTCGGGTGGCGGGTTTGGGGACATAGTCTTGGGGGGGGGTCGGGGGTCGGCTGGCGGGGTTTGGGGACATAGTCTCGGGGGGGTCGGGGGTCGGCTGGCGGGTTTGGGGACATAGTCTCGGGGGGTCGGGGGTCGGGAGGCGGTTTTGCGGTCATAGTCTCGGGGTGGGTCGGGGGGGTCGGTGGTCGGATGGCAGGTTTAGGGACATAGTTTCGGGGGGGTCATGGTGGTCGGGTGGCGGGTTTGGGGACATAATCTCGGGGTGAGTCGGTGGGGTCGGGGGTTGGGTGGCAGCTTTGTGGACATCGTCTCAGGGTGGGTCGGGGGTCAGGTGGTGGGTTTAGGGACAGAGACTCGGGGGGGGTCGGTGGGGTCGGGGGTCGGTGGTGGATTTGGATACCTAGTCTTGGGGGTGTTGGGGGGGTCGGGGGTCGGGTGGCGGGTTTGGGGACATAGTCTCGGGGGGAGTCGGGTGGCGGGTTTGGAGACATAGTCTCGGTGGGTTTCGGTTCTCGGGTGGCGGGTTTAGGGACAGAGACTCGGGGGGGGTCGGTGGGGTCGGGGGTCGGTGGTGGATTTGGATACCTAGTCTCGGGGGGGGTCGGGGGGGTCGGGGGTCGGGTGGAGGGTTTGGGGACATAGTCTCGGGGGGAGCCGGGGGGGTCGGGTGTCGTGTGGCAGATTTAGGGACATAGTCTCAGAGGGGTTGGTGGGGTCGGGGGTCGGGTGGCGGGTTTGGGGACATAGTCTTGGGGAAGTCGGGTGGGTCGGTGGTCGGGTGGCGGGTTTGGGGACATAGTCTCGGGAGGGGTCGGGGGTCGGGTGGCGGGTTTGGGGACATAGTCTCGGGGGGGATCGGGGGGTTTGGGGGTTGGGTGGCGGGATTAGGGACATAGTCTCGGGGGGGGTCGGTGGTCAGGTGGCGGGTTTAGGGACAAAGTCTCGGGGGGGGGTCGGGGTGGTCGGGGGTCGGGTGCCGGGTTTGGGGACATAGTCTCGGCGGGGTCGGGGGTCGGGTGAAGGGTTTGGGGACATAGTCTTGGGGGGGGCCGGGGGGTTTGGGGGTTGGGTGGCAGGATTAGGGACATAGTCTCAGGGGGGGGTCGGTGGTCAGGTGGCGGGTTTAGGGACATAGTCTCGGGGGGGGTCGGGGTGGTCGGGGGTCGGGTGCCGGGTTTGGGGACATAGTCTCGGGGGTGTCAGGGGGGTCGGGGGTCGGGAGCCAGGATTGTGGACATAGTCTCGGGGGGGTCAGGGGTCGGGTGGCGGGTTTGGGGACATAGTCTCGGGGGGTTTGGGTGGTTCTGCTGGCATGTTTGGGGACATAGTCTCGGGGGGTTCGGGTGGTTCTGCTGGCATGTTTGGGGACATAGTCTCGGGGGTTTCGGGGGCATCGGGAGTCGGGTGGCGGGTTTGGGGACACAGTCTCGGGTGGGTCGGGTGGGTCATGGGTCGGGTGGCGGGTTTGGGGACATAGTCTCGGGGGGGCTCAGTGGGTCGGGGGTCGGGGTGGCGGGTTTGCAGACATAGTCTCAGGGGGGGTCGGGGGTCGGGTGGCGGGTTTGGGGACATAGTCTCGGGATGGTCGGTGTGGTCGGGGGTCGGGTGGCGGGTTTGGGGACATAGTCTTGGGGGGGAACGGGGGAGTCGGGGGTTGGCTGCTGGTTTGGGGTCATGGTCTCGGGGGGGTTGGGGGTGTCGGGGGTCGGGTGGCGGGTTTGGGGACATAGTCTTGGGGGGGAACGGGGGAGTCGGGGGTTGGCTGCTGGTTTGGGGTCATGGTCTCGGGGGGGTTGGGGGTGTCGGGGGTCGGGTGGCGGGTTTGGGGACATAGTCTTGGGGGGAGACGGCGTGGTCGTGGGTCGGGTGGCAGGTTAGGGGACATAGTCTCGGGGGGGGTCAGGAGTCACGTGGTGGGTTTGAGGACATAGTCTTGGGGTGGTCGGAGGGGTCGGGGGTCAGGTGCCAGGTTTGGGGACATAGTCACGGGGGGGGTCGGGTGTCGGGTGGCGGGTTTGGGGTCATAGTCTCGGGGGGTCGGTGGTCGGGTGGCGGGTTTAGTGACATAGTCTCGGGGGGGTCGGGGGAGTCGGGTTTCGAGTGGCGGGTTTGGGGACATACTCTCGCGGGTGTCGGTGGGGGTCGGGTGGTGGGTTTGGGGACATAGTCTCGGGGGAGTCGGGCATCGGGTGGTGGGTTTGGGGACATAATCTCGGGGGGGTCGGGGAGGGTCGAGATTCGGGAGGCGCTTTTGCGGACATAGTCTCGGGGAAGGGTCGGGGGGCTCGGTGGTCAGGTGGTGGGTTTGGGGACATAGTTTCGTGGGGGTCGGGGGGGTTGGGTGTCGGGTTTGGGGACAGTCTGGGGGTGAGTCGGTGGTCGGGTGGCGGGTTTGGGGACATATTCTCGGGGGGGTTCGGGGGGGTCGGGAGTCGGGTGGCGGGTTTGGGGACATAGTCTCGGGTGGGTCGGGGGTCGGGTGGCGGCTTTGGGGACAGAGTCTCTTGGGGGGGTCGGCGGGGTCGGGTGGCGGGTTTGCGGTCATAGTCTCGGAGGGGCAGGGGGACGGGGGTCGGGTGTCGGGTTTGGGGACATAGTCTCGGGGTGGGTCGGGGGTCGGGTGGCAGGTTTGGGGACATTATCTCTGGGGGGGTCAGATGGCAGGTTTGGGGACATAGTCTCAGGGTGGGTCGAGGGTCGGGTGGCGGGTTTGGGCACATAGTCTCATGGGGGTCGGGGGTTTGGGGGTCGGGTGACGGGTTTGGGGACATAGTCTCGGAGTGGGTCGGTGGTCGGGTGGCGGGTTTGGGGACATAGTCTAGGGAGGGGTCGGGGGTCGGGTGGCGGGTTTGGGGACATAGTCTCGGGGGGGATCGGGGGGTTTGGGGGTTGGGTGGCGGGATTAGGGACATAGTCTCGGGGGGGGGGTCGGTGGTCAGGTGGCGGGTTTAGGGACATAGTCTCGGGGGGGGGGGTCGGGGTGGTCGGGGGTCGGGTGCCGGGTTTGGGGACATAGTCTCGGGGGGGTCGGGTGAAGGGTTTGGGGACATAGTCTCGGGGGTGTCAGGGGGGTCGGGGGTCGGGAGCCGGGATTGTGGACATAGTCTCGGGGGGGGTCAGGGGTTGGGTGGCGGGTTTGGGGACATAGTCTCGGGGGTTTCGGGGGTCGGTTGGCGGGTTTGGGGACATAGTCTCGGGGGGGTTCAGTGGGTCGGGGGTCGGGTGGCGGGTTTGGGGACATAGTCTCGGGATGGTCGGGGGTCGGGTGGCGGGTTTGGGGACCTAGTCTTGGGGGGGTCGGGGGTCGGCTGGCGGGTTTGGCGACATAGTCCCGGTGGGGTCGGGCGTCGGGAGGCGGTTTTGCGGTCATAGTCTCGGGGTGGGTCGGGGGGCTCGGTGGTCGGATGGCGCGTTTAGGGACATAGTTTCGGGGGTGTCATGGTGGTCGGGTGGCGGGTTTGGGGACATAATCTCGGGGTGAGTCGGTGGGGTCGGTGGTCGGATGGCAGGTTTAGGGACATAGTTTCGGGGGGGTCATGGTGGTCGGGTGGCGGGTTTGGGGACATAATCTCGGGGTGAGTCGGTGGGGTCGGGGGTTGGGTGGCAGCTTTGTGGACATCGTCTCAGGGTGGGTCGGGGGTCGGGTGGTGGGTTTAGGGACAGAGACTCGGGGGGGTCGGGGGTTCGGGGGTTGGTGGTGGATTTGGATACCTAGTCTTGGGGGTGTCGGGGGGGTTGGGGGTCGGGTGGCGGGTTTGGGGACATAGTCTCAGGGGGAGTCGGGTGGCGTGTTTGGGGACATAGTCTCGGTGGGTTTCGGTTCTCGGGTGGCGGGTTTAGGGACAGAGTCTCAGGGGGGGTCGGGGGGGTCGGGTGGCGGGTTTGGGGACATAGTCTCGGGGTTTCGGGGGAGTCGGCTGGCGTGTTTGGGGACATATTCCCGGGGGGTGTCGGGGGGGTCGGTGTTCGGGTGGCGGGTTTAGGGACATAGTCTCAGAGGGGTTGGTGGGGTCGGGGGTCGGGTGGCGGGTTTGGGGACATAGTCTTGGGGAAGTCGGGTGGGTCGGTGGTCGGGTGGGGGGTTTAGGGACATAGTCTCGGTGGGGGACGGGGGAGTTGGGGGTCGGCTGCTGGTTTGGGGTCATAGTCTCGGGGGGTGTTGGGCGTGTCGGGGGTCGGGTGGCAGGTTTGGGGACATAGTCTTGGGGGGAGTCGGGGTGGTCGTGGGTGGGGTGGCAGGTTAGGGGACATAGTCTCGGGGGGGGGTTGGGGGTGTCGGGGGTCGGGTGGCAGGTTTGGGGACATAGTCTTGGGGGGAGTCGGGGTGGTCGTGGGTGGGGTGGCAGGTTAGGGGACATAGTCTCGGGGGGGTCAGGAGTGTCGGGGGTCACGTGGTCGGTTTGAGGACATAGTCTCGGGGTGATCGGAGGGGTCGGGGGTCAGGTGCCGGGTTTGGGGACATAGTCTCGGGGGGGTCGGGAGTCGGGTGGCGGGTTTGGGGACATAGTCTCGGGGGGGGTCGGTGGGGTCGGGTGGCGGGTTTGGGGCGTAGTCTCAGGGGGTTCGAGGGGGTCGGGGGTCAGCTGGCGGCTTTGGGGACATAGTCTTGGGGGGTGTCGGGGGGTCGGTGGTCGGGTGGCGGGTTTAGTGACATAGTCTCGGGGGGGTAGGGGGAGTCGGGTTTCGAGTGGCGGGTTTGGGGACATACTCTCGCGGGTGTCGGTGGGGGTCGGGTGGCGGGTTTGGGGACATAGTCTCGGGGGTTTCGGGGGTCGGGTCACGGCTTTGGGGACATAGTCTTGGGGGGGTCGGTGTGGTCGGGGGTCGGGTGGCGGGTTTGGGGACCTAGTCTTGGGGGGGTCGGGGGACGGGTGCCGTGTTTGGGGACATAGTCTCGGGGCGGTCGGGTGCGTTGGGTGTCGGGAGGCGGGTTTGCGGACATAGTCTCGGGGTGGGTTGGGGGGGTTGGTGGTCGGGTGGCGGGTTTAGGGACATAGTCTCGGGTGTGAACGGGTGGATCTGGGGTCGGGTGGCGGGTTTGGGGACATAGTCTCGGGTTGGGTCGTGGGTCGGGTGCCGGGTTTGGGGACATAGTTTCGGGGGGGGTCGGAGGGGACGGGGGTCGGGTGGCAGAATTGGGACAGAGTCTCGGTGGGGGTCGGGGCTCGGTTGGCGGGTTTGGGGACAGAGTCTCGGGGGGGTCGGCGGGGTCGGGTGGTGGGTTTGCGGACATAGTCTCGGGGGACCGGGGGGGACGGGGGTCGGGTGGCGGGTTTAGGGACATAGTCTCGGGGGGGTCGGGTTTTGGGTGGCGGTTTTGGGGACATAGTCTCGAGGTGGGTCGGGGGTCAGGTGGCAGGTTTGGGGACAGAGTCTCTGGGGGGTCGGGGGTCGGGGTGGCGGGTTTGGGGACATAGTCTCGGTGGGTTTCGGGGTGGTCGTTGGTCGGGAGGCGGGTTTAGGGACAGAGTCTCGGGGGGGTCGGGGTTCGGGTGGCGATTTGAGGCCATAGTCTCGTGGGGTGTCGGGGTGGGTCGGGGGTCAGGTGGCGAGTTTGGGGACATAGTCACTGGGTGGGTTGGAGTTCAGGTGGCGAGTTTGGGGAAATAGTCTCGGGGAGGTCGGTGGGGTCGGGGTGGCGGGTTTGGTGACGTAGTCTCGGGGGGTTCGTGGGGGTCGGGGGTCGGCTGGCAGCTTTGGGGACATAGTCTCGGGGTGGGTCGGGGTGGCGGGTTAAGGGACATAGTCTCGGGTGTGGACGGGGGGGTCGGGGGTCGGGTGGCGGGTTTGGAGACATAGTCCTTGGGGATGTCAGGTGGGTCGGTGGTTGGGTGGCGGGTTTAGGGACAGAGTCTCGGTGGGGGTCGGGGGAGACGGGGGTCGGGTGGCTGGTTTGGGGACATAGTCTCGGGGGGAGTCGGAGGAGTTGGGGATCGGGTGGCAGGTTTGGGGACATAGTCTCGGGGTGGGTCGGGGGTCAGGTGGCGGTTTTGGGGACAGTGTCTCGGGGGGCGTTGGGGGGTTCGGGGCTCGGGTGGCGGGTTTGGGTACATAGTCTCGGGGTGGGTCGTGGGTCGGGTGCCGGGTTTGGTGACATAGCTTCGGTGGGGGGGGTCGGGGGGGGTCAGGGGTCAGGTGGCGGGATTGGGACATAGTCTCGGCGGGGGTCGGGCTCGGGTGGCGGGATTGGGGACAGAGTCTCGGGGGGGTCGGCGGGGTCGGGTGGCGGGTTTGCGGACATTGTCTCGGGGGAGCGGGGGGGACGGTGTTCAGGTGTCGGGTTTGGGGACATAGTCTCGGGGGGGTCGTTGGTCGGGTGGCGGGTTTAGGGACAGAGTCTCGGGGGGGGTTCGGGGTTCGGGTGGCGGGTTTGGGGCCATAGTCTCGTGGGTGTCTGGGGGGTCGGGGGTCGGGTGGCGAGTTTGGGGACATAGTCTCTGGGTGGTTCGGGGTTCGGGTGGCGGGTTTGGGGCCATAGTCTCGGGGGAGTCGGGGGGGGGGGTCGGGTGGCGGGTTTGCGGACATTGTCTCGGGGGAGCGGGCGGGACGGTGTTCAGGTGTCGGGTTTAGGGACAGAGTCTCGGGGGGGTTCGGGGTTCGGGCGGTGGCGGGTTTGGGGACATAGTCTCGGGGGGGTTTCAGGGGGGTCGGTTCTCGGGTGGCGGGTTTAGGGACAGAGTCTCGGGGGGGGTCGGGTGTCGGGTGGCGGATTTGGGGTCATAGTCTTGGGGGTATCGGGGGGGTCGGAGGTCGGGTGGCGGGTTTGGGGACATAGTCTCGGGGTTTCGGGGGGGGGTTGGCTGGCGTGTTTGGGGACATAGTCTTGGTGGGGGTCGGGGGTTGGGTGGCGGGTTTGGGAATATAGTCTCTGGGGGGGGTCGGGGGTCGGGTGGCGGGTTTGGGATATATAGTCTCTGGGGGGGTCGGGGGTCGGGGTGGCGTGTTTGGGGACATATTCTCGGGGGGTGTCGGGGGGGTCGGTGTTCGGGGTGGCAGGTTTAGGAACATAGTCTCAGGGGTGTTGGTGGGGTCGGGGGTCGGGTGGCGGGTTTGGGGACATAGTCTTGGGGAAGTCGGGTGGGTCGGTGGTCGGGTGGCAGGTTCAGGGACAGAGTCTCGGTGGGGGACGGGGGAGTCGGGGGTCGGTGGCTGGTTTGGGGTCATAGTCTCGGGGGGGGTTGGGGGTGTCCGGGGTCGGGTGGCGGGTTTGGGGACATAGTCTCGGGGGGGTCGGGGTTGGGTGGCGGGTTTCGGGACAGAGTCTTGGGGGGTGTCGGGGGGTCGGTGGTCGGGTGGCGGGTTTAGTGACATAGTCTCGGGGGTTCGGGGGCGTCGGGTTTCGGGTGGCGGGTTTGGGGACATACTCTCGTGGGTGTCGGTGGGGGTCGGGGGTTGGGTGGCGGGTTTGGGGACACAGTCTCGGGGGGGGTCGGGGGTCGGGTGGCGGGTTTGAGGACATAGTCTCGAGGGTGTCGGGGGGGTTGGGGGTCGGGTGGCGAGTTTGGGGACATAGTCTCTGAGTGGGTCGGGGGTCAGGTGGAGGATTTGGGGACATAGTCTCGGGGGTGTCGGGGGGGTCAGGTGGCGGGTTTGGGGACATAGTCTTGGGGGGGGTCGGGGGTCGGGTGGCGGGTTTCGGGACAGAGTCCTTGGGGGGTGTCTGGGGGTCGGGTGGCGGGTTTAGGGACAGAGTCTCGGGGGGGTGTCGAGGGGGTCGGGGGTCGGGTGGCGGATTTGGGGACATAGTCTCGGGGGAGTCGGGGGGGGGGGGTCGGGTGGCGGGTTTGCGGACATTGTCTCGGGGGAGCGGGCGGGACGGTGTTCAGGTGTCGGGTTTAGGGACAGAGTCTCGGGGGGGTTCGGGGTTCGGGTGGCGGGTTTGGGGACATAGACTCGGGGGGTTTCGGGGGGGTCGGTTCTCGGGTGGCGGGTTTAGGGACAGAGTCTCGGGGGGTCGGGTGTCGGGTGGCGGATTTGGGGTCATAGTCTTGGGGGTATCGGGGGGGTCGGAGGTCGGGTGGCGGGTTTGGGGACATAGTCTCGGGGTTTCGGGGGGGTTGGCTGGCGTGTTTGGGGACATAGTCTTGGTGGGGGTCGGGGGTTGGGTGGCGGGTTTGGGAATATAGTCTCTGGGGGGAGTCGGGGGTCGGGTGGCGGGTTTGGGATATATAGTCTCTGGGGGGGTCGGGGGTCGGGGGTGGCGTGTTTGGGGACATATTCTCGGGGGGAGCCGGGGGGGTCGGGTGTCGTGTGGCAGATTTAGGGACATAGTCTCAGGGGTGTTGGTGGGGTCGGGGGTCGGGTGGCGGGTTTGGGGACATAGTCTTGGGGAAGTCGGGTGGGTCGGTGGTCGGGTGGCGGGTTTGGGGACATAGTCTCGGGAGGGGTCGGGGGTCGGGTGGCGGGTTTGGGGACATAGTCTCGGGGGGGATCGGGGGGTTTGGGGGTTGGGTGGCGGGATTAGGGACATAGTCTCGGGGGGTGTCGGTGGTCAGGTGGCGGGTTTAGGGACATAGTCTCGGGGGGGGGTCGGGGTGGTCGGGGGTCGGGTGCCGGGTTTGGGGACATAGTCTCGGGGGGGTCGGGTTTTGGGTGGCGGTTTTGGGGACATAGTCTCGAGGTGGGTCGGGGGTCAGGTGGCAGGTTTGGGGACAGAGTCTCTGGGGGGTCGGGGGTCGGGGTGGCGGGTTTGGGGACATAGTCTCGGTGGGTTTCGGGGTGGTCGTTGGTCGGGAGGCGGGTTTAGGGACAGAGTCTCGGGGGGGTCGGGGTTCGGGTGGCGATTTGAGGCCATAGTCTCGTGGGTGTCGGGGTGGGTCGGGGGTCAGGTGGCGAGTTTGGGGACATAGTCACTGGGTGGGTTGGAGTTCAGGTGGCGAGTTTGGGGAAATAGTCTCGGGGAGGTCGGTGGGGTCGGGTGGCGGGTTTGGTGACGTAGTCTCGGGGGGTTCGTGGGGGTCGGGGGTCGGCTGGCAGCTTTGGGGACATAGTCTCGGGGTGGGTCGGGTGGCGGGTTAAGGGACATAGTCTCGGGTGTGGACGGGGGGGTCGGGGGTCGGGTGGCGGGTTTGGAGACATAGTCTTGGGGATGTCAGGTGGGTCGGTGGTTGGGTGGCGGGTTTAGGGACAGAGTCTCGGTGGGGGTCGGGGGAGACGGGGGTCGGGTGGCTGGTTTGGGGACATAGTCTCGGGGGGAGTCGGAGGAGTTGGGGATCGGGTGGCAGGTTTGGGGACATAGTCTCGGGGTGGGTCGGGGGTCAGGTGGCGGTTTTGGGGACAGTGTCTCGGGGGGCGTTGGGGGGTTCGGGGCTCGGGTGGCGGGTTTGGGTACATAGTCTCGGGGTGGGTCGTGGGTCGGGTGCCGGGTTTGGTGACATAGCTTCGGTGGGGGGGGTCGGGGGGGTCAGGGGTCAGGTGGCGGGATTGGGACATAGTCTCGGCGGGGGTCGGGCTCGGGTGGCGGGATTGGGGACAGAGTCTCGGGGGGGTCGGCGGGGTCGGGTGGCGGGTTTGCGGACATTGTCTCGGGGGAGCGGGGGGGACGGTGTTCAGGTGTCGGGTTTGGGGACATAGTCTCGGGGGGGTCGTTGGTCGGGTGGCGGGTTTAGGGACAGAGTCTCGGGGGGGTTCGGGGTTCGGGTGGCGGGTTTGGGGCCATAGTCTCGTGGGTGTCTGGGGGGTCGGGGGTCGGGTGGCGAGTTTGGGGACATAGTCTCTGGGTGGTTCGGGGTTCGGGTGGCGGGTTTGGGGCCATAGTCTCGGGGGAGTCGGGGGGGGGGGGTCGGGTGGCGGGTTTGCGGACATTGTCTCGGGGGGAGCGGGCGGGACGGTGTTCAGGTGTCGGGTTTAGGGACAGAGTCTCGGGGGGGTTCGGGGTTCGGGTGGCGGGTTTGGGGACATAGTCTCGGGGGGTTTCAGGGGGGTCGGTTCTCGGGTGGCGGGTTTAGGGACAGAGTCTCGGGGGGGTCGGGTGTCGGGTGGCGGATTTGGGGTCATAGTCTTGGGGGTATCGGGGGGGTCGGAGGTCGGGGTGGCGGGTTTGGGGACATAGTCTCGGGGTTTCGGGGGGGGTTGGCTGGCGTGTTTGGGGACATAGTCTTGGTGGGGGTCGGGGGTTGGGTGGCGGGTTTGGGAATATAGTCTCTGGGGGGGGTCGGGGGTCGGGTGGCGGGTTTGGGATATATAGTCTCTGGGGGGGTCGGGGGTCGGGTGGCGTGTTTGGGGACATATTCTCGGGGGGTGTCGGGGGGGTCGGTGTTCGGGTGGCAGGTTTAGGAACATAGTCTCAGGGGTGTTGGTGGGGTCGGGGGTCGGGTGGCGGGTTTGGGGACATAGTCTTGGGGAAGTCGGGTGGGTCGGTGGTCGGGTGGCAGGTTCTGGGACAGAGTCTCGGTGGGGGACGAGGGAGTCGGGGGTCGGTGGCTGGTTTGGGGTCATAGTCTCGGGGGGGGTTGGGGGTGTCCGGGGTCGGGTGGCGGGTTTGGGGACATAGTCTCGGGGGGGTCGGGGGTTGGGTGGCGGGTTTCGGGACAGAGTCTTGGGGGGTGTCGGGGGGTCGGTGGTCGGGTGGCGGGTTTAGTGACATAGTCTCGGGGGTTCGGGGGCGTCGGGTTTCGGGTGGCGGGTTTGGGGACATACTCTCGTGGGTGTCGGTGGGGGTCGGGGGTTGGGTGGCGGGTTTGGGGACACAGTCTCGGGGGGGGTCGGGGGTCGGGTGGCGGGTTTGAGGACATAGTCTCGAGGGTGTCGGGGGGGTTGGGGGTCGGGTGGCGAGTTTGGGGACATAGTCTCTGAGTGGGTCGGGGGTCAGGTGGAGGATTTGGGGACATAGTCTCGGGGGTGTCGGGGGGGTCAGGTGGCGGGTTTGGGGACATAGTCTTGGGGGGGTCGGGGGTCGGGTGGCGGGTTTCGGGACAGAGTCTTGGGGGGTGTCTGGGGGTCGGGTGGCGGGTTTAGGGACAGAGTCTCGGGGGGTGTCGAGGGGGTCGGGGGTCGGGTGGCGGATTTGGGGACATAGTCTCGGGGGAGTCGGGGGGGGGGGGGTCGGGTGGCGGGTTTGCGGACATTGTCTCGGGGGAGCGGGCGGGACGGTGTTCAGGTGTCGGGTTTAGGGACAGAGTCTCGGGGGGGTTCGGGGTTCGGGTGGCGGGTTTGGGGACATAGACTCGGGGGGTTTCGGGGGGGTCGGTTCTCGGGTGGCGGGTTTAGGGACAGAGTCTCGGGGGGGTCGGGTGTCGGGTGGCGGATTTGGGGTCATAGTCTTGGGGGTATCGGGGGGGTCGGAGGTCGGGTGGCGGGTTTGGGGACATAGTCTCGGGGTTTCGGGGGGGTTGGCTGGCGTGTTTGGGGACATAGTCTTGGTGGAGGTCAGGGGTTGGGTGGCGGGTTTGGGAATATAGTCTCTGGGGGGAGTCGGGGGTCGGGTGGCGGGTTTGGGATATATAGTCTCTGGGGGGGTCGGGGGTCGGGGTGGCGTGTTTGGGGACATATTCTCGGGGGGAGCCGGGGGGGTCGGGTGTCGTGTGGCAGATTTAGGGACATAGTCTCAGGGGTGTTGGTGGGGTCGGGGGTCGGGTGGCGGGTTTGGGGACATAGTCTTGGGGAAGTCGGGTGGGTCGGTGGTCGGGTGGCGGGTTTGGGGACATAGTCTCGGGAGGGGTCGGGGGTCGGGTGGCGGGTTTGGGGACATAGTCTCGGGGGGGATCGGGGGGTTTGGGGGTTGGGTGGTGGGATTAGGGACATAGTCTCGGGGGGTGTCGGTGGTCAGGTGGCGGGTTTAGGGACATAGTCTCGGGGGGGGGTCGGGGTGGTCGGGGGTCGGGTGCCGGGTTTGGGGACATAGTCTCGGGGGGGTCGGGGGTCGGGTGAAGGGTTTGGGGACATAGTCTTGGGGGGGTCGGGGGGTTTGGGGGTTGGGTGGCAGGATTAGGGACATAGTCTCAGGGGGGGGGTCGGTGGTCAGGTGGCGGGTTTAGGGACATAGTCTCGGGGGGGGTCGGGGTGGTCGGGGGTCGGGTGCCGGGTTTGGGGACATAGTCTCGGGGGTGTCAGGGGGGTCGGGGGTCGGGAGCCGGGATTGTGGACATAGTATCGTGGGGGTCAGGGGTCGGGTGGCGGGTTTGGGGACATAGTCTCGGGGGGTTCGGGTGGTTCTGCTGGCATGTTTGGGGACATAGTCTCGGGGGTTTCGGGGGTCGGTTGGCGGGTTTGGGGACATAGTCTCGGGGGTGTTCGGGGGCATCGGGAGTCGGGGTGGCGGGTTTGGGGACATAGTCTCGGGTGGGTCATGGGTCGGGTGGCGGGTTTGGGGACATAGTCTCGGGGGGGCTCAGTGGGTCGGGGGTCGGGTGGCAGGTTTGCAGACATAGTCTCAGGGGGGGTCGGGGGTCGGGTGGCGGGTTTGGGGACATAGTCTCGGGATGGTCGGTGTGGTCGGGGGTCGGGTGGCGGGTTTGGGGACATAGTCTTGGGGGGGTCGGGGGTCGGCTGGCGGGTTTGGGGACATAGTCTCGGGGGGGTCGGGGGTCGGCTGGCGGGTTTGGGGACATAGTCTCGGGGGGGTCGGGGGTCGGGAGGCGGTTTTGCGGTCATAGTCTCGGGGTGGGTCGGGGGGGTCGGTGGTCGGATGGCAGGTTTAGGGACATAGTTTCGGGGGGGTCATGGTGGTCGGGGTGGCGGGTTTGGGGACATAATCTCGGGGTGAGTCGGTGGGCTCGGGGGTTGGGTGGCAGCTTTGTGGACATCGTCTCAGGGTGGGTCGGGGGTCAGGTGGTGGGTTTAGGTACAGAGACTCGGGGGGGGTCGGTGGGGTCGGGGGTCGGTGGTGGATTTGGATACCTAGTCTTGGGGGTGTCGGGGGGGTCGGGGGGTCGGGTGGCGGGTTTGGGGACATAGTCTCGGGGGGAGTCGGGTGGCGGGTTTGGGGACATAGTCTCGGTGGGTTTCGGTTCTCGGGTGGCGGGTTTAGGGACAGAGACTCGGGGGGGGTCGGTGGGGTCGGGGGTCGGTGGTGGATTTGGATACCTAGTCTCGGGGGGGGTCGGGGGGGTCGGGGGTCGGGTGGAGGGTTTGGGGACATAGTCTCGGGGGGAGCCGGGGGGGTCGGGTGTCGTGTGGCAGGTTTAGGGACATAGTCTCAGAGGGGTTGGTGGGGTCGGGGGTCGGGTGGCGGGTTTGGGGACATAGTCTTGGGGAAGTCGGGTGGGTCGGTGGTCGGGTGGCGGGTTTGGGGACATAGTCTCGGGAGGGGTCGGGGGTCGGGTGGCGGGTTTGGGGACATAGTCTCGGGGGGGATCGGGGGGTTTGGGGGTTGGGTGGCGGGATTAGGGACATAGTCTCGGGGGGTGTCGGTGGTCAGGTGGCGGGTTTAGGGACATAGTCTCGGGGGGGGTCGGGGTGGTCGGGGGTCGGGTGGCGGGTTTGGGGACATAGTCTTGGGGGGGTCGGGGGTCGGCTGGCGGGTTTGGGGACATAGTCTCGGGGGGGTCGGGGGTCGGCTGGCGGGTTTGGGGACATAGTCTCGGGGGGGTCGGGGGTCGGGAGGCGGTTTTGCAGTCATAGTCTCGGGGTGGGTCGGGGGGGTCGGTGGTCGGATGGCAGGTTTAGGGACATAGTTTCGGGGGGGTCATGGTGGTCGGGTGGCGGGTTTGGGGACATAATCTCGGGGTGAGTCGGTGGGCTCGGGGGTTGGGTGGCAGCTTTGTGGACATCGTCTCAGGGTGGGTCGGGGGTCAGGTGGTGGGTTTAGGGACAGAGACTCGGGGGGGGGTCGGTGGGGTCGGGGGTCGGTGGTGGATTTGGATACCTAGTCTTGGGGGTGTCGGGGGGGTCGGGGGTCGGGTGGCGGGTTTGGGGACATAGTCTCGGGGGGAGTCGGGTGGCGGGTTTGGAGACATAGTCTCGGTGGGTTTCGGTTCTCGGGTGGCGGGTTTAGGGACAGAGACTCGGGGGGGGTCGGTGGGGTCGGGGGTCGGTGGTGGATTTGGATACCTAGTCTCGGGGGGGGTCGGGGGGGTCGGGGGTCGGGTGGAGGGTTTGGGGACATAGTCTCGGGGGGAGCCGGGGGGGTCGGGTGTCGTGTGGCAGATTTAGGGACATAGTCTCAGAGGGGTTGGTGGGGTCGGGGGTCGGGTGGCGGGTTTGGGGACATAGTCTTGGGGAAGTCGGGTGGGTCGGTGGTCGGGTGGCGGGTTTGGGGACATAGTCTCGGGAGGGGTCGGGTGGCGGGTTTGGGGACATAGTCTCGGGGGGGATCGGGGGGTTTGGGGGTTGGGTGGCGGGATTAGGGACATAGTCTCGGGGGGGGTCGGTGGTCAGGTGGCGGGTTTAGGGACATAGTCTCAGGGGGGGGTCGGGGTGGTCGGGGGTCGGGTGGTGGGTTTGGGGACATAGTCTCGGGGGGGTCGGGTGAAGGGTTTGGGGACATAGTCTCGGGGGGATCGGGGGGTTTGGGGGTTGGGTGGCAGGATTAGGGACATAGTCTCGGGGGGGGTCGCGGTGGTCGGGGGTCGGGTGCCGGGTTTGGGGACATAGTCTCGGGGGGGTCGGGGGTCGGGTGAAGGGTTTGGGGACATAGTCTTGGGGGGGGGCCGGGGGGTTTGGCGGTTGGGTGGCAGGATTAGGGACATAGTCTCAGGGGGGGGTCGGTGGTCAGGTGGCGGGTTTAGGGACATAGTCTCGGGGGGGGTCGGGGTGGTCGGGGGTCGGGTGCCGGGTTTGGGGACATAGTCTCGGGGGTGTCAGGGGGGTCGGGGGTCGGGAGCCGGGATTGTGGACATAGTCTCGGGGGGGTCAGGGGTCGGGTGGCGGGTTTGGGGACATAGTCTCGGGGGGTTCGGGTGGTTCTGCTGGCATGTTTGGGGACATAGTCTCGGGGGTTTCGGGGGCATCGGGAGTCGGGTGGCGGGTTTGGGGACACAGTCTCGGGTGGGTCGGGTGGGTCATGGGTCGGGTGGCGGGTTTGGGGACATAGTCTCGGGGGTGTTCAGGGGCATCGGGAGTCGGGGTGGCGGGTTTGGGGACACAGTCTCGGGTGGGTCGGGTGGGTCATGGGTCGGGTGGCGGGTTTGGGGACATAGTCTCGGGGGGGCTCAGTGGGTCGGGGGTCGGGTGGCGGGTTTGCAGACATAGTCTCAGGGGGGGTCGGGGGTCGGGGTGGCGGGTTTGGGGACATAGTCTCGGGATGGTCGGTGTGGTCGGGGGTCGGGTGGCGGGTTTGGGGACATAGTCTTGGGGGGGAACGGGGGAGTCGGGGGTTGGCTGCTGGTTTGGGGTCATGGTCTCGGGGGGGTTGGGGGTGTCGGGGGTCGGGGTGGCGGGTTTGGGGACATAGTCTCGGGGGGGTCAGGAGTCACGTGGTGGGTTTGAGGACATAGTCTTGGGGTGGTCGGAGGGGTCGGGGGTCAGGTGCCGGGTTTGGGGACATAGTCTCGGGGGGGGTCGTGTGTCGGGTGGCGGGTTTGGGGTCATAGTCTCGGGAGGGTCGGTGGGGTCAGGTGGCGGGTTTGGGGCATAGTCTCGGGGGGTGTCGGGGGGTCGGTGGTCGGGTGGCGGGTTTAGTGACATAGTCTCGGGGGGGTCGGGGGAGTCGGGTTTCGAGTGGCGGGTTTGGGGACATACTCTCGCGGGTGTCGGTGGGGGTCGGGTGGTGGGTTTGGGGACATAGTCTCGGGGGAGTCGGGCATCGGGTGGTGGGTTTGGGGACATAATCTCGGGAGGGTCGGGGAGGGTCGAGATTCGGGAGGCGCTTTTGCGGACATAGTCTCGGGGAAGGGTCGGGGGGCTCGGTGGTCAGGTGGCGGGTTTGGGGACATAGTTTCGTGGGGGTCGGGGGGGTTGGGTGTCGGGTTTGGGGACATAGTCTCGGGGGTGTCAGGGGGGTCGGGGGTCGGGAGCCGGGATTGTGGACATAGTCTCGGGGGGGTCAGGGGTTGGGTGGCGGGTTTGGGGACATAGTCTCGGGGGTTTCGGGGGTCGGTTGGCGGGTTTGGGGACATAGTCTCGGGGGTGTTCAGTGGGTCGGGGGTCGGGTGACGGGTTTGGGGACATAGTCTCGGGATGGTCGGTGTGGTCGGGGGTCGGGGTGGCGGGTTTGGGGACCTAGTCTTGGGGGGGTCGGGGGTCGGCTGGCGGGTTTGGGGACATAGTCTCGGTGGGGGTCGGGGGAGACGGGGGTCGGGTGGCTGGTTTGGGGACATAGTCTCGGGGGGAGTCGGAGGAGTTGGGGATCGGGTGGCAGGTTTGGGGACATAGTCTCGGGGTGGGTCGGGGGTCAGGTGGCGGTTTTGGGGACAGTGTCTCGGGGGGCGTTGGGGGGTTCGGGGCTCGGGTGGCGGGTTTGGGTACATAGTCTCGGGGTGGGTCGTGGGTCGGGTGCCGGGTTTGGTGACATAGCTTCGGTGGGGGGGGGTCGGGGGGGTCAGGGGTCAGGTGGCGGGATTGGGACATAGTCTCGGCGGGGGTCGGGCTCGGGTGGCGGGATTGGGGACAGAGTCTCGGGGGGGTCGGCGGGGTCGGGTGGCGGGTTTGCGGACATTGTCTCGGGGGAGCGGGGGGGGACGGTGTTCAGGTGTCGGGTTTGGGGACATAGTCTCGGGGGGGTCGTTGGTCGGGTGGCGGGTTTAGGGACAGAGTCTCGGGGGGGTTCGGGGTTCGGGTGGCGGGTTTGGGGCCATAGTCTTGTGGGTGTCTGGGGGGGTCGGGGGTCGGGTGGCGAGTTTGGGGACAGAGTCTTGGGGGGTGTCTGGGGGTCGGTGGTCGGGGTGGCGGGTTTAGTGACATAGTCTCGGGGGTTCGGGGGTGTCGGGTTTCGGGTGGCGGGTTTGGGGACATACTCTCGTGGGTGTGGGTGGGGGTCGGGGGTCGGGTGGCGGGTTTGGGGACACAGTCTCGGGGGGGTCGGGGGTCGGGTGGCGGGTTTGGGGACATAGTCTCGAGGGTGTCGGGGGGTGTTGGGGGTCGGGTGGCGAGTTTGGGGACATAGTCTTGGGGGTGTCGGGGTGGTCAGGTGGCGGGTTTGGGGACATAGTCTCGGGGGGTGTCGGGAGTTGTGTGGCGGGTTTGGGGACATAGTCTCGGGGGTGTCGGGGGGGTCAGATGGCGGGTTTGGGGACATAGTCTCGGGGGTGTCGGGGGTGTCAGGTGGCGGGTTTGGGGACATAGTCTCGTGGGTGTCGGGAGTTGGGTGGCGGGTTTGGGGACATAGTCTCAGGGGGGTCGGCGGGGTCGGGTGGCGGGTTTAGGGACAGAGTCTCGGGGGGTGTCGAGGGGGTCGGGGGTCGGGTGGCGGATTTGGGGATATAGTCTCGGGGGGCTTGGTGGGGTCGGTGGTCGGGTGGCCGGTTTGGGGTCATAGTCTCGGGGGAGTCGGGGGGGGGGGGTCGGGTGGCGGGTTTGCGGACATTGTCTCGGGGGAGCGGGCGGGACGGTGTTCAGGTGTCGGGTTTAGGGACAGAGTCTCGGGGGGGTTCGGGGTTCGGGTGGCAGGTTTGGGGACATAGTCTCGGGGGGTTTCGGGGGGGTCGGTTCTCGGGTGGCGGGTTTAGGGACAGAGTCTCGGGGGGGTCGGGTGTCGGGTGGCGGATTTGGGGTCATAGTCTTGGGGGTATCGGGGGGGTCGGGTGTCGGGTGGCGGATTTGGGGACATAGTCTCGGGGTTTCGGGGGGGTTGGCTGGCGTGTTTGGGGACATAGTCTTGGTGGAGGTCAGGGGTTGGGTGGCGGGTTTGGGAATATAGTCTCTGGGGGAGTCGGGGGTCGGGTGGCGGGTTTGGGATATATAGTCTCTGGGGGGGTCGGGGGTCGGGTGGCGTGTTTGGGGACATATTCTCGGGGGGTGTCGGGGGGGTCGGTGTTCGGGTGGCGGGTTTAGGGACATAGTCTCAGGGGTGTTGGTGGGGTCGGGGGTCGGGTGGCGGGTTTGGGGACATAGTCTTGGGGAAGTCGGGTGGGTCGGTGGTCGGGTGGCAGGTTCAGGGGCAGAGTCTCGGTGGGGGACGAGGGAGTCGGGGGTCGGTGGCTGGTTTGGGGTCATAGTCTCGGGGGGGGTTGGGGGTGTCGGGGGTCGGGTGGCGGGTTTGGGGACAAGGTCTCGGGGGGGTCGGGGGTCGGGTGGCGGGTTTCGGGACAGAGTCTTGGGGGGTGTCGGGGGGTCAGTGGGGTCGGGTGGCGGCTTTGGGTACATAGTCTTGGGGGGGTCGGGGGAGTCAGTGGTCGGGTGGCTGGTTTGGGGACATAGTCTCGGGGGGGGTCGGGGGTGTCGGGGGTCGGGTGGGGGGTTTGGGGACATAGTCTTGGGGGGAGTCGGGGTGGTCGTGGGTCGGGTGGCAGGTTAGGGGACAGAGTCTCGGGGGGGTCAGGAGGGACGGGGGTCACGTGGTGGGTTTGAGGACATAGTCTCGGGGTGGTCGGGGGTCGGGTGGGGGGTTTGGGGACATAGTCTCGGGGGGTTCAGGGTGTCGGGTGTCGGGTGGCAGGTTTGGGGACATAGTTTCAGGGGGGGCCGTGGTGGTCGGGTGGCATGTTTGGGGACATAGTCTCGGGGGGGTCGGAGGGGTCGGGGGTCGGGTGGCGGGTTTGGGGAAACAGTCTCGGGGGGTTCGGGAGTCGGTTGGCGGGTTTGGGGACATATTCTCGGGGGGGGGGTTGGGTGAGTCGGGCGTCAAGTGGCAGGTTTGGGGACATAGTCTCGTGGGTGTCGGGGTTCAGGTGGCGGGTTTGGGGACATAGTCTCAGGGTGAGTCGGGGGTCGGGGTGGCGGGTTTGGGGACATAATCTCGGGGGGGGGTCGGGTGAGTCGGGCGTCGAGTGGCAGGTTTGGGGACATAGTCTCACGGTGGGTCGGGGGTCGGGTGGTGGGTTGGTTGACATAGTTTAGGGGGGGTCTGGGGGGTCAGGGATCGGGTGGCGGGATTGGGACATAGTCTCGGCGGGGGTCGGGTCTCGGGTGGCGGGTTTGCGGACATAGTCTCGGGGGAGCGGGGGGACGGGGGTCAGGTGTCGGGTTTGGGGACATAGTGTCGAGGGGGTCAGGGGTGTTGGGTTTCGGGTGGCGGGTTTGGGGACATAGAATCGGGGGGAGTCGGGGGGGTTAAGTGTCGGGTGGCGGGTGTGGGGACATAGTCTGAGGGGGTTGGTGGGGTCCTGGGTCGGGTGGCAGGTTAGGGGACATAGTCTCGGGGGCGTCAGGAGGGTTGGGTGTCGGGTGGCGGGTTTGGGGACATAGTCTTGGGGGTGTCGGGGTGGTCGGGGGTCGGGTGGCGGGTTTGGGGACATAGTCTCGGGGGGAGTCGGGGGTCGGGTGGCGGGTTTGGGTTATAGTCTCTGGGTGGGTCGGGGGTTGGGTGGCGGGTTTGTGGACATAGTCTCGGGGGGAGTCGGGGGTCGGGTGGCGGGTTTGGGTTATAGTCTCTGGGGGGTCGGGGGTCGGGTGGTGGGTGTGGGGACATAGTCTTGGGGGGGGTTGTTGGGGTCGGTTGTCGGGTGGCGGGTTTAGGGACATAGTCTGAGGGGGTTGGTGGGGTCCTGGGTCGGGTGGCAGGTTAGGGGACACAGTCTCGGGGGCGTCAGGAGGGTCGGGTGTCGCGTGGCGGGTTTGAGGACATAGTCTCGGGGTGGTCGGGGGGGTCGGGGGTCGGGTGCCGGGTTTGGGGACATAGTCCCGGGGGGGTCGGGTGGCGGGTTTGGTGCCATAGTCTCGGGAGGGGGTCGGTGGGTCGGGGGTCGGGTGGCGGGTTTGGGGACATAGTCTCGGGGGCTCAGGGGTCGGGTGTCGGGTTTGGGGAAATAGTCTGGGGGGGTCGGTGGGGTCGGATGGCGGGTTTGGGGACGTAGTCTCGGGGGTTTCGGGGGTCGAGTGGCGGCTTTGGGGACATCGTCTTGGGGGGGTCGGGGGTCGGGTGCCATGTTTGGGGACGTAGTCTCGAGGTGGGTCGGGGGTCAGGTGGCGGTTTTGGGGACATTGTCTCGGGGGGCGTCGGGGGGTTCAGGGGTCGGGTGGTGGGTTTGGGGACATAGTTTCGGGGGGGGGTCTGGGGTCGGGTGGCAGGTTTGGGGACGTAGTCTCGGGGTGGGTTGGGGGGTCGGTGGTCGGGTGGCGGGTTTAGGGACATAGTCTCGTGGGTGTCAGTGTTCAGGTGGCGGGTTTGGGGACATAGTCTCGGGGTGAGTCGGGGGTTGGGTGGCGGGTTTGGGGACATAATCTCGGGGGGGGGTCGGGTCAGTCGGGCGTCGAGTGGCAGGTTTGGGGACATAGTCTCGGGGTGGGTCGGGGGTCGGGTGGCGGGTTGGTTGACATAGTTTAGGGGGGGTCTGGGGGGTCAGGGATCGGGTGGCGGGATTGGGACATAGTCTCGGCGGGGGTCGGGTCTCAGGTGGCGGGTTTGCGGACATAGTCTCGGGGGTTCGGGGGTCGGGTGGCGGGTTTGGGGTCATAGTCTCGGGGGTGTCAGGGAGTTCGGGGGTCGGGAGCCGGGTTTGGGGGCATAGCCTCGGGCGGGTCGGGGGTCGGGTGGCGGGTTTGGGGACATAGTCTCGGTGGGGTCGGGGGTCGGGTGGCGGGTTTGGGGACATAGTCTCGGGGTGGTTCGGGGGTGGCGGGAGTCGGGTGGCGGGTTTGGGGACATAGTCTCGGGGGGGTCGGGGGTGTCGTGGGTCGCGTGGCGGGTTTGGGGACATAGTCTCGGGGGGTCAGGTGGTCGGGTGTCGGGTGGCAGGATTGGGGACATAGTCCCGGGACGGTCGGTGTGGTCGGGGTTTGGGAGGCGGGTTTGGGGACATATTCTTGGGGGGGACAGGGGTCGGGTGGCGGGTTAGGGGACATAGTCTCGGGGGGGTCGGGGGGTTCGGGGGTCGGGGTGGCGGGTTTAGGGACATAGTCTCGGTGGGGTCAGGGGTCGGATGGAAGGTTTGTGGACATAGTCTCGGGGTGGGAGGAGTCGGGAGGCGGGTTTGGGGACATAGTCTCGGGGGGGTCGGGGGTGTCAGGGGTCGGGTGTCGGGTTTGGGGAAATAGTCTCGGGGGGGTCGGTGGGGTCAGGTGGTGGGTTTGGGGACTTAGTCTCGGGGGGTTTGGGGGGGTCGGGGGTCAGGTGGCGGCTTTGGGGACATAGTCTTGGGGGGGTCGGGGGTCGTGTTTGGGGACATAGTCTCGGGTGTGGACGGGGGTGTCGGGGGTCGGGTGGCGGGTTTGGGGACATAATCTCGGGGGAGTCGGCAGTCAGGTGGCAGGTTTGGGGACATAGTCTTGAGGTGGGTCGGGGGTCAGGTGGCGGTTTTGGGGACATTGTCTCGGGGGGCGTCGGGGGGTTCAGGGGTCGGGTGGCGGGTTTGGGGACATAGTTTCGGGGGGGGTCGGGGGGGGTCGGGAGGCGGGATTGGGACATAGTCTCGGGGGAGCGGGGGAATGGGGGTCAGGTGTCGGGTTTGAGGCAATAGTCTCGGGGGGGGGTCGGGAGTCACGTGGCGGGTTTAGTGACATAGTCTCGGGGGGGTCGGGTTTCGGGTGGCGGGTTTGGGGACATAGTCTCGGGGTGGGTCGGGGGTCAGGTGGCGGGTTTGGGGACATAGTCTCTGAGGGGTCGGGGGTCGGGTGGCGAGTTTGGGGACATATTCTCGGTGGGTTTCGGGTTGTTCGTTGGTCGGGAGGCGGGTTTAGGGACAGAGTATCGGGGGGGTTCGGGGTGGCGGGTTTGGGGACATAGTCTCGTGGGTGTCGGGGGGGTCGGGGGTCGGGTGGCGAGTTTGGGGACATAGTCTCGGGGGGGGTCAGGGGGGTTAGGTGGCGGGTTTGGGGACATAGTCTCGGATGGGTGTCGGGAGTTGGGTGGCAGGTTTGGGGACATAGTCTTGGTGGTTCGGGGCGGTCGGGGGTCGGGTGGTGGGTTTGAGGACATAGTCTTGGGGGTGTCGGGGGGGTCAGGGATCAACTGGCGTGTTTGGGGACATAGTCTCGGGATGGGGTCGGGGGTCAGGTGGCAGGTTTGGGGATATAGTCTCTGGGGGGGTCGGGGGTCGGGTGGCCTGTTTGGGGACATATTCTCGGGGGGTGTCGGGGGGGTCGGTGGTCGGGTGGCGGGTTTAGGGACATAGTCTCAGGGGGGTTGGTGGGGTCGGGGGCCGGGTGGCGCATTTGGGGACATAGTCTTGGGGAAGTCGGGTGGGTCGGTGGTCGGGTGGCGGGTTTAGGGACAGAGTCTCGGTGGGGGTCGGGGGTGTCGGGGGTCGGGTGGCCGGTTTGGGGACATAGTCTCGGGGGGAGTCGGGGGTATCGGGGGTCGGGTGGCGGGTTTGGGGACATTGTCTCGGGGGGAGTCGGGGTGGTCGTGGGTCGGGTGGCAGGTTAGGGGACATAGTCTTGGGGGGTCAGAAGAGTTGGGGGTCACGTGGCGGGTTTGAGGACATAGTCTCGGGGTGGTCGGGGGGGTCGGGGGTCGGGTGCCGGTTTTGGGGACATAGTCTCGGGGGGGTCGGGGGTCGGGTGGTGGGTTTGGGGAAATAATCTCGGGAGGGGGTCGGGGGTCGGGTGGCGGGTTTGGGGACATAGTGTCGTGGGTGTCGGGGTGGGTCGGGGGTCTGGTGGCGGGTTTGGGGACATAGTCTTGGGGTGGGTCGGGGGTCGGGGTGGCGGGTTTGGGGACATAATCACGGGGGGGGTCGGGGAATCGGGGGTCAGATGGCAGGTTTGGGGACATAGTCTCGGGGTGGGTTGGGGGTCGGGTGGGGGGTTTGGGGACATAGTCTCGGGAGGGGGTCGGGGGGTCGAGTGGCGGGTTTGGGGACATAGTCTCGGGGGGTTGGGGGTCGGGTTTGGGGACATAGTCTCGGGGGGGTCGGTGGGGTCGGGTGGCGGCTTTGGGTACATAGTCTTGGGGGGGTCGGGAGTCGGGTGCCGTGTTTGGGGACATAGCCTCGGGGCGGTCGGGGGGGTCGGGGGTCGGGTGGCGGGTTTGGGGACATAGTCTCGTGGGTGTCGGGGTGGGTCGGGGGTCAGGTTTCGGGTTTGGGGACATAGTCTCAGGGGGGTCGGCGGGGTCGGGTGGCGGGTTTAGGGACAGAGTCTCGGGGGGGTGTCGAGGGGGTCGGGGGTCGGGTGGCGGATTTGGGGATATAGTCTCGGGGGGCTTGGTGGGGTCGGTGGTCGGGTGGCCGGTTTGGGGTCATAGTCTCGGGGGAGTCGGGGGGGGGGGTCGGGTGGCGGGTTTGCGGACATTGTCTCGGGGGAGCGGGCGGGACGGTGTTCAGGTGTCGGGTTTAGGGACAGAGTCTCGGGGGGGTTCGGGGTTCGGGTGGCGGGTTTGGGGACATAGACTCGGGGGGTTTCGGGGGGGTCGGTTCTCGGGTGGCGGGTTTAGGGACAGAGTCTCGGGGGGGTCGGGTGTCGGATTTGGGGTCATAGTCTTGGGGGTAGCGGGGGGGTCGGAGGTCGGGTGGCGGGTTTGGGGACATAGTCTCGGGGTTTCGGGGGGGTTGGCTGGCGTGTTTGGGGACATAGTCTTGGTGGAGGTCAGGGGTTGTGTGGCGGGTTTGGGAATATAGTCTCTGGGGGGGTCGGGGGTCGGGTGGCGGGTTTGGGAATATAGTCTCTGGGGGGAGTCGGGGGTCGGGTGGCGGGTTTGGGATATATAGTCTCTGGGGGGGTCGGGGGTCGGGTGGCGTGTTTGGGGACATATTCTCGGGGGGTGTCGGGGGGGTCGGTGTTCGGGTGGCAGGTTTAGGGACATAGTCTCAGGGGGTGTTGGTGGGGTCGGGGGTCGGGTGGCGGGTTTAGGGACATAGTCTCAGGGGTGTTGGTGGGGTCGGGGGTCGGGTGGCGGGTTTGGGGACATAGTCTTGGGGAAGTCGGGTGGGTCGGTGGTCGGGTGGCAGGTTCAGGGACAGAGTCTCGGTGGGGGACGAGGGAGTCGGGGGTCGGTGGCTGGTTTGGGGTCATAGTCTCGGGGGGGGTTGGGGGTGTCGGGGGGTCGGGTGGCGGGTTTGGGGACATAGTCTCGGGGGGGGTCGGGGGTCGGGTGGCGGGTTTCGGGACAGAGTCTTGGGGGGGTGTCGGGGGGTCGGTGGTCGGGGTGGCGGGTTTAGTGACATAGTCTCGGGGGTTCGGGGGCGTCGGGTTTCGGGGTGGCGGGTTTGGGGACATACTCTCGTGGGTGTCGGTGGGGGTCGGGGGTCGGGGTGGCGGGTTTGGGGACATAGTCTCGAGGGTGTCGGGGGGGGGTTGGGGGTCGGGTGGCGAGTTTGGGGACATAGTCTCTGGGTGGGGTCGGGGGTAAGGTGGCGGATTTGGGGACATAGTCTCGGGGGGTGTCGGCGGGGTCAGGTGGCGGGTTTGGGGACATAGTCTCGGGGGGTGTCGGGGGGGTCAGGTGGCGGGTTTGGGGACATAGTCTCGGGGGGGTGTCGGGAGTTGTGTGGCGGGTTTTGGGGACATAGTCTCGGTGGTTCGGGGGGTCGGGGTGGCGGGTTTGGGGACAGAGTCTCTGTGGGTTTCGCGGGGGTTCGTGTTCGGGTGGCGGGTTTAGGGACAGAGTCTCTGTGGGTTTCGCGGGGGTTCGTGTTCGGGTGGCGGGTTTAGGGACAGAGTCTCGGGGGGGTGTCGAGGGGGTCGGGTGGCGGATTTGGGGACATCGTCTTGGGGGTGTCGAGGGGGTCGGTGGTCGGGTGGCGGTTTGGGGATATAGTCTCGGGGGGCTTGGTGGGGTCGGTGGTCGGGTGGCCGGTTTTGGGGTCATAGTCTCGGGGGAGTCGGGGGGGGGGGTCGGGGTGTCGGGGTGGCGGGTTTAGGGACAGAGTCTCGGGGGGGTGTCGAGGGGGTCGGTGGTCGGGTGGCGGTTTGGGGATATAGTCTCGGGGGGCTTGGTGGGGTCGGTGGTCGGGTGGCCGGTTTGGGGTCATAGTCTCGGGGGAGTCGGGGGGGTCGGGTGTCGGGTGGCGGGTTTGGGGATATAGTCTCGGGGGGCCTTGGTTGGGTCGTTGGTCGGGTGGCGGGTTTGGGGGACATAGTCTCCGGGTTTCTGGGGGGTCGGCTGGCGTGTTTGGGGGACATAGTCTCAGGGGGGATCGGGGGTCGGGTGGCGGGTTTGGGGAAATATTCTCTGGGGGGTCGGGGGTCGGGTGGCATGTTTGGGGACATAGTCTTGGGGAAGTCGGGTGTTTCGGTGGTCGGGTGGCGGGTTTAGGGTCAAGTCTCGGTGGGGGTCGGGGGTCGGGTGTCGGGTTTGGGGACATAGTGTCGGGGGGTTCAGGGGGGTCGGTGGTCGGGTGGCGGGTTTAGTGACATAGTCGCGGGGGGGTCGGGGGGGTGGCGGGTTTGGGGACATACTCTCGTTGGTGTCGGTGGGAATCGGGGTTCGGCGGCGGGTTTGGGGACATAGAATCGGGGGGAGTCGGGGGGGGTTAGGTGTCGGGTGGCGGGTTTGGGGACATAGTCTCGGTGGTTCGGGGGGTCGGGGGTCGGGGTGGCGGGTTTGGGGACAGAGTCTCTGTGGGTTTCGGGGGTGTCGGTGTTCGGGTGGCGGGTTTAGGGACTGTGGGTTTCGGGGGTGTCGGTGTTCGGGTGGCGGGTTTAGGGACAGAGTCTCGGGGGGTATCAAGGGGTTCGGGGGTCGGGTGGAGGATTTGGGGACATATTCTTGGGGGTGTCAGGGGGGTCGGAGGTCGGGTGGCGGGTTTGGGGACAGAGTCTCGGGCGGTGTCGGGGGCGTCGGTGGTCGGGTGGCAGGTTTGGGGTCATAGTCTCGGAGGGAGTCAGGGGTTTCGGGTGTCGGGTGGCGGGTTTGGGGACATAGTCTCCGGGTTTCTGGGGGGTCGGCTGGCGTGTTTGGGGACATAGTCTCGGGGGGGATCAGGGGTCGGGTGGCGGGTTTGGGGAAATATTCTCTGGGGGGTCGGGGGTCGGGTGGCGTGTTTGGGGACATCGTCTTGGGGGGTCGGGGGAGTCAGTGGTCGGGTGGCTGGTTTGGGGACATAGTCTCGGGGGGGGTCGGGGGTGTCGGGGGTCGGGTGGGGGGTTTGGGGACATAGTCTTGGGGGGAGTCGGGGTGGTCGTGGGTCGGGTGGCAGGTTAGGGGACATAGTCTCGGGGGTGTCAGGGAGGTCGGGGGTCGGCAGCTGGGAGCCGGGTTTGGGGAAAAAGTCTCGGGGGGGTCGGGGGTCAGGTGGCGGGTTTGGGATATATAGTCTCTGGGGGGGTCGGGGGTCGGGTGGCGTGTTTGGGGACATATTCTCGGGGGGTGTCGGGGGGGTCGGTGTTCGGGTGGGCGGGTTTAGGGACATAGTCTCAGGGGTGTTGGTGGGGTCGGGGGTCGGGTGGCGGGTTTGGGGACATAGTCTTGGGGAAGTCGGGTGGGTCGGTGGTCGGGTGGCAGGTTCAGGGACAGAGTCTCGGTGGGGGACGAGGGAGTCGGGGGTCGGTGGCGAGTTTGGGGACATATTCTCGGGGGGGTTGGGGGTGTCGGGGGTCGGGGTGGCGGGTTTGGGGACATAGTCTCGGGGGGGTCGGGGGTCGGGTGGCGGGTTTGGGTACATAGTCTTGGGGGGGTCTGGGGAGTCAGTGGTCGGGTGGCTGGTTTGGGGACATAGTCTCGGGGGGGGTCGGGGGTGTCGGGGGTCGGGTGGGGGGTTTGGGGACATAGTCTTGGGGGGAGTCGGGGTGGTCGTGGGTCGGGTGGCAGGTTAGGGGACATAGTCTCGGGGGGGTCAGGAGGGACGGGGGTCACGTGGTGGGTTTGAGGACATAGTCTCGGGGTGGTCGGGGGTCGGGTGGCGGGTTTGGGGACATAGTCTCGGGGGTGTCAGGGAGGTCGGGGGTCGGCAGCTGGGAGCCGGGTTTGGGGAAAAAGTCTCGGGGGGGTCGGGGGTCAGGTGGCGGGTTTGGGAACATAGTCTCGGGGGGGTCGGGTGGTTCTGCTGGCATGTTTGGGGACATAGTCTCGGTGTGTTCGGGGGTCGGGTGGGGGGTTTGGGGACATAGTCTCGGGGGGTTCAGGGTGTCGGGTGTCGGGTGGCAGGTTTGGGGACATAGTTTCGGGGGGGGCCGTGGTGGTCGGGTGGCGTGTTTGGGGACATAATCTCGGGGGGTGGTCGGTGGGGTCGGGGGTCGGGTGGCAGGTTTGTGGACATAGGCTCGTGGTGGGTCGGGGGTCGGGTGGCGGGTTTGGGGACATAATCACGGGGGGGGTCGGGGGAGTCGGGGGTCAGATGGCAGGTTTGGGGACATAGTCTCGGGGTGGGTTGGGGGTCGGGTGGGGGGTTTGGGGACATAGTCTCGGGAGGGGGTCGGGGGGTCGAGTGGCGGGTTTGGGGACATAGTCTCGGGGGGTCGGGGGTCGGGTTTGGGGACATAGTCTCGGGGGGGTCGGTGGGGTCGGGTGGCGGCTTTGGGTACATAGTCTTGGGGGGGTCGGGAGTCGGGTGCCGTGTTTGGGGACATAGCCTCGGGGCGGTCGGGGGGGTCGGGGGTCGGGTGGCGGGTTTGGGGACATAGTCTCGTGGGTGTCGGGGTGGGTCGGGGGTCAGGTTTCGGGTTTGGGGACATAGTCTCAGGGGGGTCGGCGGGGTCGGGTGGCGGGTTTAGGGACAGAGTCTCGGGGGGTGTCGAGGGGGGTCGGGGGTCGGGTGGCGGATTTGGGGATATAGTCTCGGGGGGCTTGGTGGGGTCGGTGGTCGGGTGGCCGGTTTGGGGTCATAGTCTCGGGGGAGTCGGGGGGGGGGGGGGTCGGGTGGCGGGTTTGCGGACATTGTCTCGGGGGAGCGGGCGGGACGGTGTTCAGGTGTCGGGTTTAGGGACAGAGTCTCGGGGGGGTTCGGGGTTCGGGTGGCGGGTTTGGGGACATAGACTCGGGGGGTTTCGGGGGGGTCGGTTCTCGGGTGGCGGGTTTAGGGACAGAGTCTCGGGGGGGTCGGGTGTCGGGTGGCGGATTTGGGGTCATAGTCTTGGGGGTATCGGGGGGGTCGGAGGTCGGGGTGGCGGGTTTGGGGACATAGTCTCGGGGTTTCGGGGGGGTTGGCTGGCGTGTTTGGGGACATAGTCTTGGTGGGGGTCGGGGGTTGGGTGGCGGGTTTGGGAATATAGTCTCTGGGGGGGTCGGGGGGGTCGGGTGGCGGGTTTGGGATATATAGTCTCTGGGGGGGTCGGGGGTCGGGTGGCGTGTTTGGGGACATATTCTCGGGGGGTGTCAGGGGGGTCGGTGTTCGGGTGGCGGGTTTAGGGACATAGTCTCAGGGGGTGTGGTGGGGTCGGTGTTCGGGTGGCGGGTTTAGGGACATAGTCTCAGGGGTGTTGGTGGGGTCGGGGGTCGGGTGGCGGGGTTTGGGGACAGAGTCTCGGTGGGGGACGAGGGAGTCGGGGGTCGGTGGCTGGTTTGGGGTCATAGTCTCGGGGGGGGTTGGGGGTGTCGGGGGTCGGGTGGCGGGTTTGGGGACATAGTCTCGGGGGGGTCGGGGGTTGGGTGGCGGGTTTCGGGACAGAGTCTTGGGGGGTGTCGGGGGGTCGGTGGTCGGGTGGCGGGTTTAGTGACATAGTCTCGGGGGTTCGGGGGCGTCGGGTTTCGGGGTGGCGGGTTTGGGGACATACTCTCGTGGGTGTCGGTGGGGGTCGGGGGTCGGGTGGCGGGTTTGGGGACATAGTCTCGAGGGTGTCGGGGGGGTTGGGGGTCGGGTGGCGAGTTTGGGGACATAGTCTCTGGGTGGGTCGGGGGTAAGGTGGCGGATTTGGGGACATAGTCTCGGGGGTGTCGGGGGGGTCAGGTGGCGGGTTTGGGGACATAGTCTCGGGGGTGTCGGGGGGGTCAGGTGGCGGGTTTGGGGACATAGTCTCGGGGGGTGTCGGGAGTTGTGTGGCAGGTTTGGGGACATAGTCTCGGTGGTTCGGGGGGTCGGGTGGCGGGTTTGGGGACAGAGTCTCTGTGGGTTTCGCGGGGGTCGGTGTTCGGGTGGCGGGTTTAGGGACAGAGTCTCGGGGGGTGTCGAGGGGGTCGGGGGTCGGGTGGCGGATTTGGGGACATCGTCTTGGGGGTGTCGAGGGGGTCGGTGGTCGGGTGGCGGTTTGGGGATATAGTCTCGGGGGAGTCGGGGGGGGTCGGGTGTCGGGTGGCGGGTTTGGGGATATAGTCTCGGGGGGCTTGGTTGGGTCGTTGGTCGGGTGGCGGGTTTGGGGACATAGTCTCCGGGTTTCTGGGGGGTCGGCTGGCGTGTTTGGGGACATAGTCTCAGGGGGGATCGGGGGTCGGGGTGGCGGGTTTGGGGAAATATTCTCTGGGGGGTCGGGGGTCGGGGTGGCGTGTTTGGGGACATAGTCTTGGGGAAGTCGGGTGTTTCGGTGGTCGGGTGGCGGGTTTAGGGTCAAGTCTCGGTGGGGTCGGGGGTCGGGTGTCGGGTTTGGGGACATAGTGTCGGGGGGTTCAGGGGGGTCGGTGGTCGGGTGGCGGGTTTAGTGACGTAGTCGCGGGGGGGTCGGGGGTGGCGGGTTTGGGGACATACTCTCGTTGGTGTCGGTGGGAATCGGGGTTCGGCGGCGGGTTTGGGGACATAGAATCGGGGGGAGTCGGGGGGGTTAGGTGTCGGGTGGCGGGTTTGGGGACATAGTCTCGGTGGTTCGGGGGGGTCTGGGGTCGGGTGGTGGGTTTGGGGACATAGTCTCTGTGGATTTCGGGGGGGTCGGAGGTCGGGTGGCGGGTTTGGGGACAGAGTCTCGGGCGGTGTCGGGGGCGTCGGTGGTCGGGTGGCAGGTTTGGGGTCATAGTCTCGGAGGGAGTCAGGGGTTTCGGGTGTCGGGTGGCGAGTTTGGGGACATAGTCTCCGGGTTTCTGGGGGGTCGGCTGGCGTGTTTGGGGACATAGTCTCGGGGGGGATCAGGGGTCGGGTGGCGGGTTTGGGGAAATATTCTCTGGGGGGTCGGGGGTCGGGTGGCGGCTTTGGGTACATAGTCTTGGGGGGGTCGGGGGAGTCAGTGGTCGGGTGGCTGGTTTGGGGACATAGTCTCGGGGGGGGTCGGGGGTGTCGGGGGTCGGGTGGGGGGTTTGGGGACATAGTCTCGGGGGGGTCAGGAGGGACGGGGGTCACGTGGTGGGTTTGAGGACATAGTCTCGGGGTGATCGGGGGTCGGGTGGCGGGTTTGGGGACATAGTCTCGGGGGTGTCAGGGAGGTCGGGGGTCGGCAGCTGGGAGCCGGGTTTGGGGAAAAAGTCTCGGGGGGGTCGGGGGTCAGGTGGCGGGTTTGGGAACATAGTCTCGGGGGGGTCGGGTGGTTCTGCTGGCATGTTTGGGGACATAGTCTCGGTGTGTTCGGGGGTCGGGTGGGGGGTTTGGGGACATAGTCTCGGGGGGTTCAGGGTGTCGGGTGTCGGGTGGCAGGTTTGGGGACATAGTTTCGGGGGGGGCCGTGGTGGTCGGGTGGCGTGTTTGGGGACATAATCTCGGGTGGTGGTCGGTGGGGTCGGGGGTCGGGTGGCAGGTTTGTGGACATAGGCTCGTGGTGGGTCGGGGGTCGGGTTTGGGGACATAATCACGGGGGGGGTCGGGGGAGTCGGGGGTCAGATGGTAGGTTTGGGGACATAGTCTCGGGGTGGGTTGGGGGTCGGGTGGGGGGTTTGGGGACATAGTCTCGGGAGGGGGTTGGGGGGTCGAGTGGCGGGTTTGGGGACATAGTCTCGGGGGGTCGGGGGTCGGGTTTGGGGACATAGTCTCGGGGGGGTCGGTGGGGTCGGGGTGGCGGCTTTGGGTACATAGTCTTGGGGGGGTCGGGAGTCGGGTGCCGTGTTTGGGGACATAGCCTCGGGGCGGTCGGGGGGGTCGGGGGTCAGGTTTCGGGTTTGGGGACATAGTCTCAGGGGGGTCGGCGGGGTCGGGTGGCGGGTTTAGGGACAGAGTCTCGGGGGGTGTCGAGGGGGTCGGGGGTCGGGTGGTGGATTTGGGGATATAGTCTCGGGGGGCTTGGTGGGGTCGGTGGTCGGGTGGCCGGTTTGGGGTCATAGTCTCGGGGGAGTCGGGGGGGGGGGTTCGGGTGGCGGGTTTGCGGACATTGTCTCGGGGGAGCGGGCGGGACGGTGTTCAGGTGTCGGGTTTAGGGACAGAGTCTCGGGGGGGTTCGGGGTTCGGGGGTGGCGGGTTTGGGGACATAGACTCGGGGGGTTTCGGGGGGGGTCGGTTCTCGGGTGGCGGGTTTAGGGACAGAGTCTCGGGGGGGTCGGGGTGTCGGGGTGGCGGGTTTGGGGACATAGTCTCAGGGGTGTTGGTGGGGTCGGGGGTCGGGTGGCGGGTTTGGGGACATAGTCTTGGGGAAGTCGGGTGGGTCGGTGGTCGGGTGGCAGGTTCAGGGACAGAGTCTCGGTGGGGGACGAGGGAGTCGGGGGTCGGTGGCTGGTTTGGGGTCATAGTCTCGGGGGGGGTTGGGGGTGTCGGGGGTCGGGGTGGCGGGTTTGGGGACATAGTCTCGGGGGGGTCGGGGGTCGGGTGGCTGGTTTAGTGACATAGTCTCGGGGGTTCGGGGGCATCGGGTTTCGGGGTGGCGGGTTTGGGGACATACTCTCGTGGGTGTCGGTGGGGGTCGGGGGTCGGGGTGGCGGGTTTGGGGACATAGTCTCGAGGGTGTCGGGGGGGGTTGGGGGTCGGGTGGCGAGTTTGGGGACATAGTCTCTGGGTGGGTCGGGGGTAAGGTGGCGGATTTGGGGACATAGTCTCGGGGGTGTCGGGGGGGTCAGGTGGCGGGTTTGGGGACATGGTCTCGGGGGTGTCGGGGGGGTCAGGTGGCGGGTTTGGGGACATAGTCTCGGGGGGTGTCGGGAGTTGTGTGGCGGGTTTGGGGACATAGTCTCTGTGGTTCGGGGGGTCGGGGTGGCGGGTTTGGGGACAGAGTCTCTGTGGGTTTCGCGGGGGTCGGTGTTCGGGTGGCGGGTTTAGGGACAGAGTCTCGGGGGGTGTCGAGGGGGTCGGTGGTCGGGTGGCGGTTTGGGGATATAGTCTCGGGGGGCTTGGTGGGGTCGGTGGTCGGGTGGCCGGTTTGGGGTCATAGTCTCGGGTGAGTCGGGGGGGGGTCGGGTGTCGGGGTGGCGGGTTTGGGGACATAGTCTCAGGGGGGATCGGGGGTCGGGTGGCGGGTTTGGGGAAATATTCTCTGGGGAGTCGGGGGTCGGGTGGCGGGTTTGGGGACATAGTCTTGGGGAAGTCGGGTGTTTCGGTGGTCGGGTGGCGGGTTTAGGGTCAAGTCTCGGTGGGGGTCGGGGGTCGGGTGTCGGGTTTGGGGACATAGTGTCGGGGGGTTCAGGGGGGTCGGTGGTCGGGTGGCGGGTTTAGTGACATAGTCGCGGGGGGGTCGGGGGTGGCGGGTTTGGGGACATACTCTCGTTGGTGTCGGTGGGAATCGGGGTTCGGCGGTGGGTTTGGGGACATAGAATCGGGGGGAGTCGGGGGGGTTAGGTGTCGGGTGGCGGGTTTGGGGACATAGTCTCGGTGGTTCGGGGGGGTCGGGGGTCGGGTGGTGGGTTTGGGGACATAGTCTCTGTGGGTTTCGGGGGGGTCGGTGTTCGGGTGGCGTGTTTAGGGACAGAGTCTCGGGGGGTGTCAAGGGGTTCGGGGGTCAGGTGGAGGATTTGGGGACATATTCTTGGGGGTGTCGGGGGCGTCGGTGGTCGGGTGGCAGGTTTGGGGTCATAGTCTCGGAGGGAGTCAGGGGTTTCGGGTGTCGGGTGGCGGGTTTGGGGACATAGTCTCCGGGTTTCTGGGGGGTCGGCTGGCGTGTTTGGGGACATAGTCTCGGGGGGGATCAGGGGTCGGGTGGCGGGTTTGGGGAAATATTCTCTGGGGGGTCGGGGGTCGGGTGGCGGCTTTGGGTACATAGTCTTGGGGGGGTCGGGGGAGTCAGTGGTCGGGTGGCTGGTTTGGGGACATAGTCTCGGGGGGGGTCGGGGGTGTCGGGGGTCGGGTGGGGGGTTTGGGGACATAGTCTTGGGGGGAGTCGGGGTGGTCGTGGGTCGGGTGGCAGGTTAGGGGACATAGTCTCGGGGGGGGTCAGGAGGGACGGGGGTCACGTGGTGGGTTTGAGGACATAGTCTCGGGGTGGTCGGGGTCGGGTGGCGGGTTTGGGGACATAGTCTCGGGGGGTGTCAGGGAGGTCGGGGGTCGGCAGCTGGGAGCCGGGTTTGGGGAAAAAGTCTCGGGGGGTCGGGGGGTCGGGGTGGCGGGTTTGGGAACATAGTCTCGGGGGGGTCGGGTGGTTCTGCTGGCATGTTTGGGGACATAGTCTCGGTGTGTTCGGGGGTCGGGTGGGGGGTTTGGGGACATAGTCTCGGGGGGTTCAGGGTGTCGGGTGTCGGGTGGCAGGTTTGGGGACATAGTTTCGGGGGGGGCCGTGGTGGTCGGGTGGCGTGTTTGGGGACATAATCTCGGGGGGTGGTCGGTGGGGTCGGGGGTCGGGTGGCAGGTTTGTGGACATAGGCTCGTGGTGGGTCGGGGGTCGGGTGGCGGGTTAGGGGACATAGTCTCGGGGGGGGTCGGAGGGGTCGGGGGTCGGGTGGCGGGTTTGGGGAAACAGTCTCGGGGGGGTCGGGAGTCGATTGGCGGGTTTGGGGACATATTCTCGGGGGGGTTGGTGGGGTCGGGGATCGGGTGGCGGGTTTGGGGTAATAGTCTCGGGAGGGGGTCGGTGGGTCGGGGGTTCGGGTGGCGGGTTTGGGGACATAGTCTCGGGGGCTCAGGGGTCGGGTGTCGGTTTGGGGAAATAGTCTGGGGGGGTCGGTGGGGTCGGGTGGCGGGTTTCGGGACGTAGTCTCGGGGGTTTCGGGGGGTCGGGGGTCGGGTGGCGGCTTTGGGGACATCGTCTTGGGGGGGTCGGGGGTCGGGAGCCATGTTTGAGGACGTAGTCTCGGGGTGGGTCGGGGCTTCAGGTGTCGGGTGGCAGGTTTGGGGACATAATCTCGGGGGGGGGTTGGGTGAGTCGGGCGTCGGGTGGCGGGTTTGGGGACATAGTCTCGGGGGCGTCGGGGGGCGGGGGGCGGGTTTGGGGACATAGTCTCGGGGAGGTCGGGAGTCGGTTAGCGGGATTGGATACATAGTCTCGGGGAGGTCGGGGCGTTCGGGGGTCGCGAGGCGGGTTTGGGGATACAGTCTCGGGGGTTTTCGGGGGGGTCAGTTGTCGGGTGGCAGGTTTGGGGACATTTCTCGGGGTGGGTCGGGGGTGTCGGTGGTCGGGTGGCGGGTTTGGGGACATAGTCTCAGGGGTGTCGGGGGTCGGGTAGCGGGTTTGGGGACATAGTTTCGGTGTGGGTCGGGGGTCGGGTGGCGGGTTTGGGGACATAGTCTCGGTGGTGTCAGGGGTCGGGTAGCGGGTTTGGGGACATAGTCGCGGGGTGTGTCGGGGTCGGGTGTCGGGTTTGGGGACATAATCTCGGGGGGGTTGGGGGGTCGGGTGGCGGGTTTGGGGACATAGTCTCGGGGGGGTCGGGGGGGTCGTGGGTCGGGGTGGCGGGTTTGGGGACATATTCACGGGAAGGTCGGTGTGGTCGGGTGGAGGGTTTGGGGACATAGTCTCGGTGGGGGTCGGTGGTGTCGGGTGGTGGCTTTGGGCACATAGTCTCGGGGGAGTCGGGGGGGGCGGGTGGCGGGTGGCGGGTTTGGGGCATAGTCTTGTTGGTGTCGGGTTGGGTTGGGGGTCGGCTGGCTGTTTTGGGGACATAGTCTCGGGGTGGGTCGGTGGTCGGGTGGCGGTTTTGTGGACATAATGTCGGGGGGGTCGGGGGTTGGGTGGCAGGTTTGGGGAAATAGTCTCGGGGGGTCGGGGGTCGGGTGGCGGGTTTGGGGACATAGTCTCGGGAAGGTCGGTGTGGTCGGGGGTCGGGTGGCGGGTTTGGGGACATAGTCTTGGGGGTCGGGTGTCGGGTGTCGGGTTTGGGGACATAGTCTCGGGGGGGGTCGGTGGGTTGTGGGGTAGTGTGGCGGGTTTGGGGACAAAGTCTCGGGGGTGTCAGGGGGTCGGGTGTCGGTTTGGGGACATAGTTTCGGGGGGTCGGGGGGTTCGGGTGGCGGGTTTGGGGAAATATTCTCGGGGGGTTCGGGGGGGTCGGGTGTCGGGTGGCACGTTTGGGGACAAAGTCTTGGGGGGGTCAGGGGTCGGGTGGCGGGTTTGCGGACATAGTCTCAGGGTCGTTCGGGGGGGTCGGTGTTCAGGTGGTGGGTTTAGGGACAGAGTCTCGGGCGGGTCGGGGGTTCAGGGGTCGGGTGGCGCGTTTGGGGACATAACTCGTGGGTGTCGGAGTGGGTCGGGGGTCGGGTGGCGGGTTTGGGGACATAGTCCCGGGGTGGGTCGGGGGTCGGGTGGCGGTTTGGGGACATAATCTCGGGGGGGGTCGGGGGGCTCGGGAGTCTGGTGGAAGGTTTGGGGACATAGTCACGGGGTGGTTCGGGGGTCAGGTGGCGGGTTTGGGGACATAGTCTCGGGAGGGGTCGTGGGGTTCGGTGGTCGGGTGGCGGGATTGTGGACATAGTCTCAGTGGGGGTCGGGTTGTCGGGGTTCGGGTGGCGGCTTTGCGGACATAGTCTCGGGGTAGGGGGGTCGGGGGGCGGGTTTGGGGACATAGTCTCAGGGGGTGTCGGGGGGGGACGGGGGTTGTGTGGCAGGTTTGGGGACATAGTCTCGGGAAGGTCGGTGTGGTCGGGGGTCGGGGGGCGGGTTTGGGGACATAGTCTTGGGGGGGTTGGGTGTCGGGTGGCGGGTTTGGGGACATAGTCTCGGGGGGTTCGGGGGTCGGGAGGCCGGTTTGGGGATATAGTCCCGGGGTGGGTCGGGGGTCGGGGTGGCGGGTTTAGGGACATAGTTTCGGGGGGATCGGGTGTCGGTTAGCGGGATTGGGTACATAGTCTCGGGGAGGTCGGGGCGTTCGGGGGTCGCGAGGCTGGTTTGGGGACATAGTCTTGGGGGTTTTCGGGGGGGTCGGTTGTCGGGTGGCAGGTTTGGGGACATTTCTCGGGGTGGGTTGGGGGTGTCGGTGGTCGGGTGGCAGGTTTGGGGACATAGTCTCAGGGGTGTCGGGGGTCGGGTAGCGGGTTTGGGGACATAGTCGCGGGGTGTGTTGGGGTCATGTGTCGGGTTTGGGGACATAATCTCGGGGGGGTTGGGGGGGTCGGGTGGCGGGTTTGGGGACATCGTCTCCTGGGTGACGGGGGGGTTGGAGGTCGGGTGGCGGGATTGGGGACATAGTCTCCGGGGGAGGTCGGGGGTCGGGTGGCGGGTTTGGGGACATAGTCTCGGGGAGGTCGGGGGATGGGTAGCGGGATTGCGGACATGGTCTCGGGGGGGTTTCGGGGGGGTCGGGGATCCGGTGGCGGGTTTGGGGACATAGTCCCGGGGGATTCTGGGGGTCGGGGATCGGGTGGCGGGTATCGGGACATAGTGTTGGGAGGGGTCGGGGCGTCGGGTGGCGGGTTTGGGGACATAGTCTCGGGGGGGTCGAGGGTCGTGTGGCGGGATTGGGTACATAGTCTCGAGGAGGTAGGGTGTTCAGGGGTCGGGAGCCGCGTTTGGGGACATAGTCTCGGGGGAGGGGTCGGGGGGGTCGGTGGTCGGGTGGCTGTTTTAGGGACATAGTTTCGGGGGGGGTCGGGGGTCGGGTGGCGGGTTTGGGGACATAGTCTCGTGGGTGTCGGGGGGGATCGAGGGTCTGGTGGCAGGTTTGGGGACATAGTCTCAGGGGGGTTCGAAGGGGTTGGGGGTCGGGTGGCAGGTTTGGGGAAACAGTCTCGGGGGGGATCGGGTGTCAGGTGGCGGATTTGGGGACATATTCTCGGGTGGGTCGGAGGGTTCGGGGGTCGGGGTGGCGGGTTTGGGGACATAGTCTCGGGGGCGTCGGGGGGCGGTGGGCGGGTTTGGGGACATAGTCTCGGGGGGATCGGGTGTCGGGTAGCGGGATTGGGTACATAGTCTCGGGAAGGAGGGGCGTTCGGGGGTCGCGAGGCGGGTTTGGGGACATAGTCTCGGGGGTTTTCGGGGGGGTCGGTTGTCGGGTGGCAGGTTTGGGGACATAATCTCGGGGGGGTCGGGGGTCAGGTGGCGGGTTTGGGGACATAGTCTCGGGGGGGTCGAAGGGGTCGGTGGTCGGGTGGCGGGTTTAGGGAAATAGTTTCGGGATGTCGGGTGGCGGCTTTGGGGACATAGTCTCGGGGGGGTCAGGGTGGTCGGGAGTCGGGAGGCGGGTTTGCGGACATAGACTCGCGGTGGGTCGGGTGGCTCTATGCTCGGGTGGCGGATTTAAGGACATAGTCTCAGGGGGCGTCGGGGGGGTCGGGGGTCGGGTGGCGGGTTTGGGGACAGTCTCGTGTGTGACGGGGGGTTCGGGGGTCGGGTGGAGTATTTGGGGACATAGTGTCGGGGTGGGTCGGGGGTCGGGTGGCGTGTTTGGGGACATAGTCTCGGGTGGGTCGGGGGGGTCGGGTGTCGGGTGGCAGGTTTGGGGACAAAGTCTCTGGTGTGGTCGGGGGACAGGTGGTGTGTTTGGGGACATGGTCTCGGGGGGAGGTCGGGGGTCGGGTGGCGGGTTTGTGGACATAGTCTCGGGGGGCTCGGGGGACGGGTGGCGGGTTTGGGGACATAGTCTCGGGGGTGGAAGGGGGTCGGGTGGCGTGTTTGGGGACGTAGTCTCTGGGGGGTCGGGTGTCGGGTAGCGGGATTGCGGACTTGGTCTCGGGGGGTTTCGGGGGTGTCGGGGATCGGGTGGCGGGTTTGGGGACATAGTCTCGGGGAGGTCGGGGCGTTCGGGGGTCGGGTGGCGGGTTTGGGGACATAGTCTCTGGGGAGGGGTCGGGGGGTCTGTGGTCGGGTGGCAGGTTTTGGGACATATTCTCGGGGTGGGTCGGGGGAGGTCGGTGGTCGGGTGGTGGGTTTAGGGACATAGTTTCGGGGGGGTCGGGTTTCGGGTGGCGGTTCTGGGGACATAGTCTCGTGGGTGTCGGGGGGGTGGGAGGTCGGGTGGCGGGTTTGGGGACATAGTCTCGGGGTGGGTCGGGGGTCAGGTGGCGGGTTTGGGGACATAGTCTCGGGGTGGGTCGGGGGTCAGGTGGCGGGTTTGGGGACATAGTCTCGGGGGGGTTCGGGGGGTTCGGGTGTGGGTTTGGGGGCATAGTCTCGGGGGTAGGTCGGGGGGGGCGGGTGGTGGGTTTGGTGACATAGTCTCGGGGTGGTTCGGGGGTCAGTTGGCGGGTTTGGGGACATAGTCTCGGGGTGGGACTGGGGTCGGGTGGCGGGTTTGGGGACATAATCTCGGGGGGGGTTGGGGGGCTCGGGAGTCTGGTGGAAGGTTTGGGGCCATAGTCACGGGGTTGGTTCGGGGGTCAGGTGGCCGGTTTGGGGACATAGTCTCGGGAGGGGTCGTGGGGTTCGGTGGTCGGGTGGCGGGATTGTGGACATAGTCTCAGTGGGGGTCGGGGCTGTCGGGGTTCGGGTGGCGGCTTTGCGGACATAGTCTCGGGGTAGGTCGGGGGGGCGGGGGTCGGTGGGCGGGTTTGGGGACATAGTCTCGGGGGGGTCGAGGGTCGTGTGGCGGGATTGGGTACATAGTCTCGAGGAGGTAGGGTGTTCAGGGGTCGGGAGCCGCGTTTGGGGACATAGTCTCGGGGGAGTGGTCGGGGGGGCGGTGGTCGGGTGGCTGTTTTAGGGACATAGTTTCGGGGGGGGGGTCGGGGATCGGGTGGTGAGTTTGGGGACATAGTCTCAGGGGGGTTCGAAGGGGTTGGGGGTCGGGTGGCAGGTTTGGGGAAACAGTCTCGGGGGGGATCGGGTGTCAGGTGGCGGATTTGGGGACATATTCTCGGGTGGGTCGGAGGGTTCGGGGGTCGGGTGGCGGGTTTGGGGACATAGTCTCGGGGGCGTCGGGGGGTGGGGGGCGGGTTTGGGGACATAGTCTCGGGGGGATCGGGTGTCGGGTAGCGGGATTGGGTACATAGTCTCGGGGAGGTCGGGGCGTTCGGGGGTCGCGAGGCGGGTTTGGGGACATAGACCCGCGGTGGGTCGGGTGGGTCTATGCTCGGGTGGCGGATTTAAGGACATAGTCTCAGGGGGCTTCGGGGGGGGTCGGGGTGGCGGGTTTGGGGACATAGTCTCGGGTGGGGTCGGGGGGGTCGGGTTTCGGGTGGCAGGTTTGGGGACAAAGTCTCTGGTGTGGTCGGGGGACAGGTGGTGTGTTTGGGGACATAGTCTCAGGGGGGCTTGGAGGTCGGGGGTCGGGTGGCGGGTTTGGGGACATAGTCCCGGGGGGGTCGGGAGTCGGGTGGCGTGTTTGGGGACATAGTCTCGGGGGGGTCGGGGGGTCGGGTGGCGGGTTTCGGGACATAGTCTCGGGGGTGGAAGGGGGTCGGGTGGCGTGTTTGGGGACGTAGTCTCGGGGGGAGGTCGGGGGTCGTGTGGCGGGTTTGGGGACATAGTCTCTGGGGGGGTCGGGTGTCGGGTAGCGGGATTGCGGACTTGGTCTCGGGGGGTTTCGGGGGCGTCGGGGATCGGGTGGCGGGTTTGGGGACATAGTCTCGGGGGGTTCGGGGGTCAGGTGGCGGGATTGGGTACATAGTCTCGGGGAGGTCGGGGCGTTCGGGGGTCGGGTGGCGGGTTTGGGGACATAGTCTCTGGGGAGGGGTCGGGGGGTCTGTGGTCGGGTGGCAGGTTTTGGGACATATTCTCGGGGTGGGTCAGGGAGGTCGGTGGTCGGGTGGTGGGTTTAGGGACATAGTTTCGGGGGGGATCGGGTTTCGGGTGGCGGTTTTGGGGACATAGTCTCGTGGGTGTCGGGGGGGTGGGAGGTCGGGTGGCGGGTTTGGGGACATAGTCTCGGGGTGGGTCGGGGGTCAGGTGGCAGGTTTGGGGACATAGTCTCGGGGGGTTCGGGGGGTTCGGGTGGTGGGTTTGGGGGCATAGTCTCGGGGGGGTCGGGGGTCGGATGGTGGGTTTGGTGACATAGTGTCGGGGTGGGGTCGGGGGGTCGTGGGTCGGGTGGCGGGTTTGCTGAAATTGTCACGGTGGGTGTCGGGGGTGTTGGTGGTCAGGTGGCGGGTTTAGGGACAGAGTCTCGGAGGGGGTCTCGGGTGTCGGGGTTCGGGTGGCAGGTTTGGGGACATAGGCTTGGGGGTGTCGGGGGGTTCGGGGGTCCGGGTTCTGGTGGCGGGTGTGTGGACATAGTCTCGGGTGGAGTCGGACGCTCGGGCGTCGGGAGGCGGATTTGGGGACATAGTCTCGGGGGGTTTCGTGGGGGCGGTAGTCGTTTGGCGGGTTTGGGGACATAGTCTTGGTGGGGTCGGGGGGTCATGTGGCGGGTTTGGGGACATAGTCTCGGGTTTAATGGGGTCGTGTTCGGGTGGCGGGGTTGGGGACATATTCTCGGGAAGGTCGGGGTGGTCGGGAGTCGGGAGGCGGGTTTGCGGACATAGTCTCGGTGGGGGTCAGGGTGGTCGGGAGTCGGGAGGCGGGTTTGCGGACATAGACTCGCGGTGGGTCGGGTGGGTCTATGCTCGGGTGGCGGATTTCAGGACATAGTCTCAGGGGGCGTCGAGGGGGTCGGGGGTCGGGTGGCGGGTTTGGAGACAGTCTCGTGGGTGACGGGGGGGTCGGGGGTCGGGTGGAGTATTTGGGGACATAGTGTCGGGGTGGGTCAGGGGTCGGGTGGCGTGTTTGGGGACATAGTTTCGGGTGGGGTCGGGGGGGTCGGGTGTCGGGTGGCAGGTTTGGGGACAAAGTCTCTGGTGTGGTCGGGGGACAGGTGGTGTGTTTGGGGACATAGTCTCGGGGGGAGGTCGGGGGTCGGGTGGCGGGTTTGTGGACATAGTCTCGGGGGGGCTTGGAGGTCGGGGGTCGGGTGGCGGGTTTGGGGACATAGTCCCGGGGGGATCGGGAGTCGGGTGGCGTGTTTGGGGACATAGTCTCGGGGGGGTCGGGGGTCGGGTGGCGTGTTTGGGGACATAGTCTCGGGGGGGGTCGGGGGCTCGGGGGACAGGTGGCGGGTTTGGGGACATAGTCTCGGGGGTGGAAGGGGGTCGGGGTGGCGTGTTTGGGGACGTAGTCTCGGGGGGAGGTCGGGGGTCGTGTGGCGGGTTTGGGGACATAGTCTCTGGGGGGTCGGGTGTCGGGTAGCGGGATTGCGGACTTGGTCTCGGGGGGTTTCGGGGGCGTCGGGGATCGGGTGGCGGGTTTGGGGACATAGTCTCGGGGGGTTCGGGGGTCAGGTGACGGGATTGGGTACATAGTCTCGGGGAGGTCGGGGCGTTCGGGGGTCGGGTGGCGGGTTTGGGGACATAGTCTCGGGGGAGGGGTCGGGGGGTCTGTGGTTGGGTGGCAGGTTTTGGGACATATTCTCGGGGTGGGTCAGGGAGGTCGGTGGTTGGCTGGTGGGTTTAGGGACATAGTTTCGGGGGGGGTCGGGTTTTGGGTGGCGGTTTTGGGGACATAGTCTCGTGGGTGTCGGGGGGGTGGGAGGTCGGGTGGCGGGTTTGGGGACATAGTCTCGGGGTGGGTCGGGGATCAGGTGGCGGGTTTGGGGACATAGTCTCGGGGTGGGTCGGGGGTCAGGTGGCAGGTTTGGGGACATAGTCTCGGGTGGTTCGGGGGGTTCGGGTGGTGGGTTTGGGGGCATAGTCTCGGGGGTTTCGGGGGGTTCGGGTGGTGGGTTTGGTGACATAGTCTCGGGGTGGGGTCGGGGGGTCGTGGGTCGGGTGGCGGGTTTGCTGACATTGTCACGGTGGGTGTCAGGGGAGTTGGTGGTCGGGTGGCGGGTTTAGGGACAGAGTCTCGGAGGGGGTCTCGGGTGTCGGGGTTCGGGTGGCAGGTTTGGGGACATAGGCTTGGGGGTGTCGGGGGGTTCGGGGGTCCGGGTTCTGGTGGCGGGTGTGTGGACATAGTCTCGGGTGGAGTCGGGCGCTCGGGCGTCGTGTGGCGGATTTGGGGACATAGTCTCGGGGGGTTTCGTGGGGGCGGTAGTCGGTTGGCGGGTTTGGGGACATAGTCTCGGTGGGGTCGGGGGGGTCATGTGGCAGGTTGGGGGACATAGTCTCGGGTTTAATGGGGTCGTGTTCGGGTGGCGGGTTTGGGGACATATTCTCGGCAAGGTCGGTGTGGTCGGGGGTCGGGTGGCGGGTTTGGGGACATAGTCTCGGTGGGGGTGGGGGGTGTCGGGTGGTGGCTTTGGGTACATAGTCTCGGGGGAGTCGGAGGGGGCGGGTGTCGGGTGGCGGGTTTGGGGACATAGTCTCGGTGGGGGTCGGGGGTGTCGGGTGGCGGGTTTGGGGACATAGTCTCGGTGGGGGTCGGGGGTGTCGGGTGGCGGGTTTGGGGACATAGTCTCGGTGGGGGTCGGGGGTGTCGGGTGGCGGGTTTGGGGACATAGTCTCGCGGTGGGGGTCGGGGGTGTCGGGTGGTGGCTTTGGGTACATAGTCTCGGGGGAGTCGGAGGGGGCGGGTGTCGGGTGGCGGGTTTGGGACATAGTCTCATGGGGGTTGGGTTGGGGGTCGGGTGGCTGTTTTGTGGACATAATGTCGGGAGGGTCGGGGGTTGGGTGGCAGGTTTGGGGAAATAGTCTCGGGGGGGTCGGGGGTCGGGTGGCGGGTTTGGGGACATAGTCTCGGGGGGGGTCGGTGGGTTGTGGGGTAGTGTGGCGGGTTTGGGGACAAAGTCTCGGGGGTGTCAGGGGGGTCGGGTGTCGCGTTTGGGGACATAGTTTCGGGGGGGTCTGGGGGTTCGGGTGGCGGGTTTGGGGCAATATTCTCGGGGGGTTCGGGGGGGTCGGGTGTCGGATGGCACGTTTGGGGACAAAGTCTTGGGGGGGTCGGGGGTCGGGTGGCGGGTTTGGGGACATAGTCTCAGGGTCGTTCGGGGGGGTCGGTGTCCAGGTGGTGGGTTTAGGGACAGAGTCTCGGGCGGGTCGGGGGTTCGGGGGTCGGGGTGGCGGGTTTGGGGACATAGTCCCGGGGTGGGTCGGGGGTCGGGTGGCGGGTTTGGGGACATAATCTCGGGGGTGGTTGGGGGGCTCGGGAGTCTGGTGGAAGGTTTGGGGACATAGTCACGGGGTGGTTCGGGGGTCAGGTGGCGGGTTTGGGGACATAGTCTCGGGAGGGGTCGTGGGGTTCGGTGGTCGGGTGGCGGGATTGTGGACATAGTCTCAGTGGGGGTCGGGGGTGTCGGGGTTCGGGTGGCGGCTTTGCGGACATAGTCTCGGGGTAGGTCGGGGGGGCGGGGGTCGGGGGGCGGATTTGGGGACATAGTCTCGGGGGGGTCGAGGGTCGTGTGGCGGGATTGGGTACATAGTCTCGAGGAGGTAGGGTGTTCAGGGGTCGGGAGCCGCGTTTGGGGACATAGTCTCGGGGGAGGGGTCGGGGGGGTCGGTGGTCGGGTGGCTGTTTTAGGGACATAGTTTCGGGGGGGATCGAGGGTCTAGTGGCGGGTTTGGGGACATAGTCTCAGGGGGGTTCGAAGGGGTTGGGGGTCGGGTGGCAGGTTTGGGGAAACAGTCTCGGGGGGGATCGGGTGTCAGGTGGCGGATTTGGGGACATATTCTCGGGTGGGTCGGAGGGTTCGGGGGTCGGGTGGCAGGTTTGGGGACATAGTCTCGGGGGCGTCGGGGGGCGGGGGGCGGGTTTGGGGACATAGTCTCGTGGGTGTCGGGGGGGTGGGAGGTCGGGTGGCGGGTTTGGGGACATAGTCTCGGGGTGGGTCGGGGGTCAGGTGGCGGGTTTGGGGACATAGTCTCGGGGGGTTCGGGGGGTTCGGGTGGTGGGTTTGGGGGCATAGTCTCGGGGGGGTTGGGGGTCGGGTGGTGGGTTTGGTGACATAGTCTCGGGGTGGGGTCGGGGGGTCGTGGGTCGGGTGGCGGGTTTGCTGACATTGTCACGGTGGGTGTCGGGGGATTTGGTGGTCGGGTGGCGGGTTTAGGGACAGAGTCTCGGAGGGGGTCTCGGGTGTCGGGGTTCGGGTGGCAGGTTTGGGGACATAGGCTTGGTGGGGTCGGGAAGGTCATGTGGCGGGTTTGGGGACATAGTCTCGGGTTTAATGGGGTCGTGTTCGGGTGGCGGGTTTGGGGACATATTCTCGGGAAGGTCGGGGTGGTCGGGGGTCGGGAGGCGGGTTTGGGGACATAGTCTCGGTGGGGGTCGGTGTGGTCGGGGGTCGGGAGGCGGGTTTGGGGACATAGTCTCGGTGGGGGTCGGGGGTGTCGGGTGGTGGCTTTGGGTACATAGTCTCGGGGGAGTCGGAGGGGGCGGGTGTCGGGTGGCGGGTTTGGGACATAGTCTCATGGGTGTCGGGTTGGGTTGGGGGTCGGGTGGCTGTTTTGTGGACATAATGTCGGGGGGGTCGGGGGTTGGGTTGCAGGTTTGGGGAAATAGTCTCGGGGGGGTCGGGGGTCGGGTGGCGGGTTTGGGGAAATAGTCTCGGGGGGGTCGGGGGTCGGGTGGCGGGTTTGGGGACATAGTCTCGGGGGGGGTCGGTGGGTTGTGGGGTAGTGTGGCGGGTTTGGGGACAAAGTCTCGGGGGTGTCAGGGGGGTCGGGTGTCGGGTTTGGGGACATAGTTTCGGGGGGGTCTGGGGGTTCGGGTGGCGGGTTTGGGGCAATATTCTCGGGGGGTTCGGGGGGGTCGGGTGTCGGGTGGCACGTTTGGGGACAAAGTCTTGGGGGGGTCGTGGGTCGGGTGGCGGGTTTGGGGACATAGTCTCAGGGTCGTTCGGGGGGGTCGGTGTCCAGGTGGTGGGATTAGGGACTGAGTCTCGGGCGGATCGGGGGTTTGGGGTCGGGTGGCGGGTTTGGGGACATAGTCCCGGGGTGGGTCGGGGGTCGGGTGGCGGGTTTGGGGACATAGTCCCGGGGTGGGACTGGGGTCGGGTGGCGGGTTTGGGGACATAATCTCGGGGGGGGTTGGGGGGCTCGGGAGTCTGGTGGAAGGTTTGGGGAGAGAGTCACGGGGTGGTTCGGGGGTCAGGTGGCGGGTTTGGGGACATAGTCTCGGGAGGGGTCGTGGGGTTCGGTGGTCGGGTGGCGGGATTGTGGACATAGTCTCAGTGGGGGTCGGGGGGTGTCGGGGTTCGGGTGGCGGCTTTGCGGACATAGTCTCGGGGTAGGTCGGGGGGGCGGGGGTCGGGGGGCGGTTTTGGGGACATAGTCTCGGGGGGGTCGAGGGTCGTGTGGCGGGATTGGGTACATAGTCTCGAGGAGGTAGGGTGTTCAGGGGTCGGGAGCCGCGTTTGGGGACATAGTCTCGGGGGAGGGGGGAGGGGGGGTCGGTGGTCGGGCGGCTGTTTTAGGGACATAGTTTCGGGGGGGGGTCGGGGGTCGGGTGGCGGGTTTGGGGACATAGTCTCGTGGGTGTCAGGGGGGATCGAGGGTCTGGTGGCGGGTTTGGGGACATAGTCTCAGGGGGGTTCGAAGGGGTTGGGGGTCGGGTGGCAGGTTTGGGGAAACAGTCTCGGGGGGGATCGGGTGTCAGGTGGCGGATTTGGGGACATATTCTCGGGTGGGTCGGAGGGTTCGGGGGTCGGGTGGCGGGTTTGGGGACATAGTCTCGGGGGCGTCGGGGGGCGGTGGGCGGGTTTGGGGACATAGTCTCGGGGGGATCGGGTGTCGGGTAGCGGGATTGGGTACATAGTCTCGGGGAGGTCGGGGCGTTCGGGGGTCGCGAGGCAGGTTTGGGGACATAGTCTCGGGGGTTTTCGGGGGGGTCGGTTGTCGGGTGGCAGGTTTGGGGACATAATCTCGGGGGGGTCGGGGGTCAGGTGGCGGGTTTGGGGACATAGTCTCGGGGGGGGTCGAAGGGGTCGGTGGTCGGGTGGCGGGTTTAGGGAAATAGTTTCGGGATGTCGGGAGGCGGGTTTGCGGACATAGTCTCGGTGGGGGTCAGGGTGGTCGGGAGTCGGGAGGCGGGTTTGCGGACATAGACTCGCGGTGGGTCGGGTGGGTCTATGCTCGGGTGGCGGATTTAAGGACATAGTCTCAGGGGGCGTCGGGGGGGTCGGGGGTCGGGTGGCGGGTTTGGGGACAGTCTCGTGGGTGACGGGGGGGTCGGGGGTCGGGTGGAGTATTTGGGGACATAGTGTCGGGGTGGGTCGGGGGTCGGGTGGCGTGTTTGGGGACATAGTCTCGGGTGGGGTCGGGGGGGGTCGGGTTTCGGGTGGCAGGTTTGGGGACAAAGTCTCTGGTGTGGTCGGGGGACAGGTGGTGTGTTTGGGGACATAGTCTCGGGGGGAGGTCGGGGGTCGGGTGGCGGGTTTGTGGACATAGTCTCGGGGGGCTCGGGGGACGGGTGGCGGGTTTGGGGACATAGTCTCGGGGGGGTCGGGGGTCGGGTGGCATGTTTGGGGACATAGTCTCGGGGGGGGTCGGGGGGCTCGGGGGACGGGTGGCGGGTTTGGGGACATAGTCTCGAGGGGAGGTCGGGGGTCGTGTGGCGGGTTTGGGGACATAGTCTCTGGGGGGGTCGGGTGTCGGGTAGCGGGATTGCGGACTTGGTCTCGGGGGGTTTCGGGGGCATCGGGGATCGGGTGGCGGGTTTGGGGACATAGTCTCGGGGGGTTCGGGGGTCGGGTGGCGGGATTGGGTACATAGTCTCGGGGAGGTCAGGGCGTTCGGGGGTCGGGTGGCGGGTTTGGGGACATAGTCTCGGGGAGGTCGGGGCGTTCGGGGGTCGGGTGGCGGGTTTGGGGACATAGTCTCGGGGGAGGTCGGGGAGTTCGGGGGTCGGGTGCCTGGTTTGGGGACATAGTCTCGTGGGGGCCGGAGGTCGGGTGCCTGGTTTGGGGACATAGTCTCGGGGGGGTTGGCGGGGTCGGGTGGCGGGTTTGGGGACTAGGTCTCGGTGGGGTCGGGGGTCGGGTGGCGGGCTTGGCGACATAATCTCGGAGGGGCCGGCTGCTCGGTGGTCGGGGTGGCAGGTTTGGGGTCATAGTCTCGGGGTGGGTCCAGGGTCGGGTGGCGGGTTTGGGGACATAGTCTCGGGGGGGGGGTCGGGGGTGTCGGGGTTCGGGTGGCGGGTGTCGGGTGGCAGGTTTGGTGACATATTATCGGGGGGGTCGGTGGTCGGGGTGGCGGGTTTGGGGACATAGTCTCGGGTGGGTCGGGGTTCAGGTGGCGGGTTTGGGGAAATAGTCGGGGGGTCGGGGGGGTCGGGTGGCGGGTTTGGGGACATAGTCTCGGGGGGGGTCGGTGGGTCGGGGGGTCGGGAGGCGGGTTTGGGGACATAGTCCCAGGGGGGTCAGTGGGTCGGGGGTCGGGTGTCGGGTTTGGGGACAAAGTCTCAGGGGGGTCGGGGGGTCAGGTGTCGGGTTTGGGGACATAGTCTCGGGGAGGGTCGGGGGGCGTCGTGGGTCGGGTGGCGAGTTTGGAGACATGGTCTCGGGGGGCGTCAGGGGGTTGAGGTTCCGGTGGCGGGTTTGGGGACATAGTCTTGGGGGGGTCGGAGGGCAGGTGGCATGTTTGGGGACATAGTCTCGGGGGGGTTGGGGTTCGGGTGGCGGGTTTGCGGACATAGTCTCTGGAGGGCCGGGGGTCAGTGGCGGGTTTGGGGACGTTATCTCGGGGGGGTCGGGGATCAGGTGGTGTGATCGGGACATGGTCTCGGGGGGGGTCGGGGTCAGGTGGCGGATTTGGGGACATAGTCTCGGGGGGGTCAGGGGCGTCGGGGTTCGGACGGCGGGTTTGGAGACATAGTCTCAGGGTGGGTCGGGCGGGTTGGTGGTGGGGTGGAGGGTTTAGGGACATAGTCTCGGGGGGTTCGGGGGTCGGGTGGCGGGTTTGAGGACATAGTCTCGGGGTGGGTCGGGGGTCGGGTGGCGGGTTTGGGGACATAGTATCGGGGGGGTCGGGTGGCGGGTTTGTGGACATGGTCTCGGGGGGTTGGGTTGTGTTGGGAGGCGGGTTTGGGGACATGGTCTCAGGGGGCTCGGTGGTCGGGGTGGCGGGTTTAGTGACATAGTCGCGTGGGTGTCGGGGGGGTCGGGGGTCGGGTGGCGGGTTTGGGGACAGAGTCTCGGGGGGGTCGGGGGTCGCGTGGCAGGTTTGGGGACATAGTCTCAGGGGGGGTCTGGGCCGTCGGGGGTCGGGGTGGCGGGTTTGAGTACATTGTCTCGGTGGGTTTCGGGGGGTTCGGTGTTCGTGGGACAGGTTTGGGGACATAGTCTCGGGGGGGGTCGGGGTGGTCGGGTGGCGGGTTTGGGGACATAGTCTCAGGGGGAGGTCGAGGGTCATGTGGCGCGTTTGGGGACATAATCTCGGGGTGTTTCGGGGGTGTCGGGGGTCGGGTGGCGGGTCTGGGGACATAGTCTCCGGGGGTCGGGGATCGGGGTGGCGGGTGTGGGGACATAGTCTCGGGGAGGTCGGGGCATTCGGGGGTCGGGAGGCGGGTTTGGGGACAGAGTCTCGGGGGGATCGGGGGTCGGGTGGCGGGTTTGGGGACATAGTCTCAGGGGGGCGGGGGGGGTCGGTGGTCGGGTGGCGGGTTTGTGGACATAGTCTTGTGGGTGTCGGGGGGGTCGGGGGTCGGGTGGCGGGTTTGGGGACAGAGTCTCGGGGGGGTCGGGGGTCGGGTGGCAGGTTTGGGTCATAGACTCGGGGGGGTCTGGGCCGTCGGGGGTCGGGGTGGCGGGTTTGGGGACATAGTCTCAGGGGGAGGTCGGGGGTCATGTGGCGCGTTTGGGGACATAGTCTCTGGGGGGGATCGGGGGTGTCGGGGTTCGGGTGGCGGGTGTGGGGACATAGTCTCAGGGGGGGCGGGGGGGGCGGTGGTCGGGTGGCAGGTTTGGGGACATAGTCTCGGGGGGGTCGGGGGTCGGGAGGCGGGTTTGAGGACATAGTCTCGGGGGGGTCGGGGGGTCGGGGTTCGGGTGACAGGTTTGGGGACATAGTCTCGGGTGGGGTCGCGGGGTCGGGGGTCGGGTGACGGATTTGGGGACATAGTATCGGGGTGGTCGGGGGTCGGGGTGGCGGGTTAGGGCACATAGTCTCGGGGGGTCGGGGGAGTCGGGGGTCGGGTGGCGGGTTTAGGGACATAGTCTCGGGGGGTTTCGGGGTGGTCGGGGGTCGGTTGGCGGTTTTGGGGACATATTCTCCGGCTGGGTCGGAGGTCGGGTGGCGGGCTTGGCGACATAATCTCGGAGGGGCCGGCTGCTCGGTGGTCGGGTGGCAGGTTTGGGGTCATAGTCTCGGGGTGGGTTCAGGGTCGGGTGGCGGGTTTGGGGACATAGTCTCGGGGGGGGGGTCGGGGGTGTCGGGGTTCGGGTGGCGGGTGTCGGGTGGCAGGTTTGGGGACATATTATCGGGGGGGTCGGTGGTCGGGTGGCGGGTTTGGGGACATAGTCTCGGGGGGGTCAGGTGGGTCGGGGTTCGGGTGGTGGGTTAGGGTACATAGTCTCGTGGTTGTCGGGGGTCGGGGTGGCGGGTTTGGGGACATAGTCTCGGGTGGGTCGGGGTTCAGGTGGCGGGTTTGGGGAAATAGTCGGGGGGTCGGGGGGGTCGGGTGGCGGGTTTGGGGACATAGTCTCGGGGGGGGTCGGTGGGTCGGGGGGTCGGGAGGCGGGTTTCGGGACATAGTCCCAGGGGGGTCGGTGGGTCGGGGGGTCGGGTGTCGGGTTTGGGGACAAAGTCTCAGGGGGGTCGGGGGGTCAGGTGTCGGGTTTGGGGACATAGTCTCGGGGAGGGTCGGGGGGCGTCGTGGGTCGGGTGGCGAGTTTGGAGACATGGTCTCGGGGGGCGTCAGGGGGTCGAGGTTCCGGTGGCGGGTTTGGGGACATAGTCTTGGGGGGGTCGGAGGGCAGGTGGCATGTTTGGGGACATAGTCTCGGGGGGGTTGGGGTTCGGGTGGCGGGTTTGCGGACATAGTCTCTGGAGGGCCGGGGGTCAGTGGCGGGTTTGGGGACGTTATCTCGGGGGGGTCGGGGATCAGGTGGTGTGATCGGGACATGGTCTCGGGGGGGGGTCGGGGTCAGGTGGCGGATTTGGGGACATAGTCTCGGGGGGGTCAGGGGCGTCGGGGTTCGGGCGGCGGGTTTGGAGACATAGTCTCAGGGTGGGTCGGGCGGGTTGGTGGTGGGGTGGAGGGTTTAGGGACATAGTCTCGGGGGGTTCGGGGGTCGGGTGGCGGGTTTGAGGACATAGTCTCGGGGTGGGTCGGGGGTCGGGTGGCGGGTTTGGGGACATAGTATCGGGGGGTCGGGTGGCGGGTTTGTGGACATGGTCTCGGGGGGTTGGGTTGTGTTGGGAGGCGGGTTTGGGGACATGGTCTCAGGGGGCTCGGTGGTCGGGTGGCGGGTTTAGTGACATAGTCGCGTGGGTGTCGGGGGGGTCGGGGGTCGGGTGGCGGGTTTGGGGACAGAGTCTCGGGGGGGTCGGGGGTCGCGTGGCAGGTTTGGGGACATAGTCTCGGGGGGGGTCTGGGCCGTCGGGGGTCGGGTGGCGGGTTTGAGTACATTGTCTCGGTGGGTTTCGGGGGGTTCGGTGTTCGTGGGACAGGTTTGGGGACATAGTCTCGGGGGGGGGTCGGGGTGGTCGGGTGGCGGGTTTGGGGACATAGTCTCAGGGGGAGGTCGGGGGTCATGTGGCGCGTTTGGGGACATAATCTCGGGGTGTTTCGGGGGGTGTCGGGGGTCGGGTGGCGGGTTTGGGGACATAGTCTCCGGGAGTCGGGGGGGGTCGGGGATCGGGTGGCGGGTGTGGGGACATAGTCTCGGGGAGGTCGGGGCGTTCGGGGGTCGGGAGGCGGGTTTGGGGACATAGTCTCGGGGTGGGTCGGGGGTGTCGGTGGTCGGGTGGCGGGTTTAGGGACATAGTTTCGGGTGGGTTGGGAGTCGGGTGGCGGGTTTGGTGACATAGTCTCGGGGGTGTCGGGGGGATCGGGGGTGGCGGGTTTGGGGACAGAGTCTCGGGGGGATCGGGGGTCGGGTGGCGGGTTTGGGGACATAGTCTCAGGGGGGCGGGGGGGGTCGGTGGTCGGGTGGCGGGTTTGTGGACATAGTCTTGTGGGTGTCGGGGGGGTCGGGGGTCGGGTGGCGGGTTTGGGGACAGAGTCTCGGGGGGGTCGGGGGTCGGGTGGCAGGTTTGGGTCATAGACTCGGGGGGGTCTGGGCCGTCGGGGGTCGGGTGGCGGGTTTGGGGACATAGTCTCAGGGGGAGGTCGGGGGTCATGTGGCGCGTTTGGGGACATAGTCTCTGGGGGGATCGGGGGTGTCGGGGTTCGGGTGGCGGGTGTGGGGACATAGTCTCGGGGAGGTCGGAGCGTTCGGGGGTCGGGTGGCGGGTTAGGGCACATAGTCTCAGGGGGGTCGGGGGAGTCGGGGGTCGGGAGGCAGGTTTGGGGACATAGTCTCGTGGGGACCGGGGGTTGGGTGGCTGGTTTGGGGACAAAGTCTCGGTGGGGTCGGCGGGGTCGGGTGGCGGGTTTGGGGACTAGGTCTCGGGGGGGTCGGGGGTCGGGTGGCGGGCTTGGGGACATAGTCTCAGGGGGGGCGGGGGGGCGGTGGTCGGGTGGCGGGTTTGGGGACATAGTCTCGGGGGGGTCGGGGGTCGGGAGGCGGGTTTGCGGACATAGTCTCGGGGGGGTCGGGGGGTCGGGGTTCGGGTGACAGGTTTGGGGACATAGTCTCGGGTGGGGGTCGCGGGGTCGGGGGTCGGGTGACGGATTTGGGGACATAGTATCGGGGTGGTCGGGGGTCGGGTGGCGGGTTAGGGCACATAGTCTCGGGGGGTCGGGGGAGTCGGGGGTCGGGGTGGCGGGTTTAGGGACATAGTCTCGGGGGGTTTCGGGGTGGTCGGGGGTCGGGTGGCGGTTTTGGGGACATATTCTCCGGCTGGGTCGGAGGTCGGGTGGCGGGTTTGGGGACATAATCTCGGGGGGGTCGGGGGGGTCGGTGGTCGGGTGGCAGGTTTGGGGTCATAGTCTCGGGGTGGGTCGGGGGTCGGGTGGCGGGTTTCAGGTTTGGGGACATATTATTGGGGGGGTTGGTGGTCGGGTTCAGGTTTGAGGACATAGTTTCGGGGGGTCTTGGAGGTCGGGGGTCGGGTGTCGGGTTTGGGGACATAGTCTCGGGGGGGGTCGGGGGCGTCGGGGGTCGGGTGGCAGGTTTGGGTACATAGTCTCGGTGGGTTTCGGAAGGGTCGGTGTTCGGGGGACAGGTTTGGGGACATAGTCTCGGGGGGGTCGGGGGTCGGGTGGCGTGTTGGGGGACATAGTCTCGGGGGGAGGCCGGGGGTCGGGTGGCGGGTTTGGGTACATTGTCTCGGTGGGTTTCGGGGGGGTCGGTGTTCGTGGGACAGGTTTGGGGACATAGTCTCGGGGGGGGTCGGGGTGGTCGGGTGGCGGGTGGCGGGTTTCGGGACATAGTCTCGGGGGGGTCGGGTGTCGGGAGGCGGGTTTGCGGACATAGTCTCGGGGGTGTCGGGGGTCGGGAGGCGGGTTTGCGGACATAGTCTCGGGGTGGGTCGGGGGTGTCGGTTGTCGGGTGGCGGGTTTAGGGACATATTTTCGGGGGGGGTTGGGGGTCGGGTGGCTGGTTTGGTGACATAGTCTCGGGGATGTCGGGGTTTGGGTGGCGGGTATGGGGACATAGTCTCGGGGTGGGTCCGGGGTCGGGTGGCGGGTTTGGGGACATAATCTCAGGGGGTGTTGGGGTGTCTGGTGGCAGGTTTCGGGACATAGTCTCGGGGAGGGTCAGTAGTCGGGTGGCGGGTTTGGGGACATAGTCTCAGGGGGGTCGGGGGGATCGGGGGTCGGGTGACGGGTTTGGGGACATAGTCTTGGGGGGGGTCGGGGTTCGGGTGATGGGCTTGGGGACATAGTATCGGGATGGTCGGGGGTCGGGTGGCGGGTTAGGGCACATAGTCTCGGGGGGTCGGGGGAGTCGGGGGTCGGGTTTGCGGACATAGTCTCGGGGGGTTTCGGGGTGGTCGGGGGTCGGGTGGCGGGTTTGGGGACATAGTCTCTTGGGTGTCGGGGGTCAGGTGGCGGTTTTGGGGACATATTCTCTGGCTGGGTCGGAGGTCGGGTGGCGGGTTTGGGGACATAATCTCGGGGGGGTCGGGGGGATCGTTTCTCGGGTGGCAGCTTTGGGGTCATAGTCTCGGGGGGGGTCGGAGGTCGGGTGGCGGGTTTGGGTCATAGTCTCGGGGGGGTCAGGTGGCTCGGGGGTCGGGTGGCGGGTTGGGGGGCATAGTCTCGGGGGGGGGTCGGGGGTCGGGTGTCGTGTTTGGGGACATAGTTTCGGGGGGTCGGGTGTCGGGTGGCGGGATTGGGTACATAGTCTCGGGGTGGTCGGGGCGTTCGGGGGTCGGGAGGCAGGTTTGGGGACATAGTCTTGGGGTGGGTCGGTGGTCGGGTGGCGGGTTTAGGGACATAGTCTCGGGGGGAGGTCGGGTGTCGGGTGGCGTGTTTGGGGACATAGTCTCGGGGGGAGGTCGGGTGTCGGGTGGCGGGTTTGGGGACATAGTCTCGGGGGGTCTTGGTGGTCGGGGGTCGGGTGGCGGGTTTGGGGACATAGTCTCGGGGGGGTCGGGGGGCTCAGTGGTCGTGTGGCGGGTTTAGTGACATAGTCTCGGGGTGGGTCGGGTGGGTCGGGGGTCGGGTGGCGGGTTAGGGGACATAGTCTCGGGTGGGTCGGGGGTCAGGTGGCGGGTTTGGGGAAATGGTTTCGGGGGGTCGGGGGGGTCGGGTGGCGGGTTTGGGGACATAGTCTCGGGGGGGGTCTGGGGTTGGGTGGCGGGTTTTGGGACATAGTCTCGTGGGGGCCGGGGGTTGGGTGGCTGGTTTGGGGACATAGTCTCGGGGGGATCGGTGGGGTCGGGTGGCGGGTATGGGGACTAGGTCTCGGGGGGGTCAGGGGTCGGGTGGCAGGCTTGGGGACATAGTTTCAGGCGGGGCGGGGGGGGTCGGTGGTCGGGTGGCGGGTTTGGGGACATAGTCTCGGGGGGGGTCGGAGGGCTCGGTGGTCGGGTGGCGGGTTTGGGGACAGAGTCTCGGGGGGGGGTCGGGGGTCAGGTGGCGGGTTTGGGGAAATAGTCTCGGGGTGGTCGGGGGGGTCGGGTGGCGGGTTTAGTGACATAGTCTCGGGGTGGGTCGGGTGGGTCGGGGGTCGGGTGGCGGGTTAGGGGACATAGTCTCGGGTGGGTCGGGGGTCAGGTGGCGGGTTTGGGGAAATGGTTTCGGGGGGTCGGGGGGGTCGGGTGGCGGGTTTGGGGACATAGTCTCGGTGGGTTTCGGAAGGGTCGGTGTTCGGGGGACAGGTTTGGGGACATATTCTCGGGGGGGGATCGGGGTGGTCGGGTGACGGGTTTGGGGACATAGTCTCGGGGGGGGTCGGGGGTCGGGTGGCACGTTTGGGGACATAGTCTCTGGGGGGGTCGGGGGTGTCGGGGGTCGGGTGGCAGGTGGCGGGTTTGGGGACATAGTCTCGGGGGGGTCGGGGGTCGGGTAGCGAGTTTGCGGACATAGTCTCGGGGTGTTTCGGTGTGGTCGGGGATCGGGAGGCGGGTTTGGGGACATAGTCTCGGGGAGTCGGGGGGTGTCGGGGATCGGGGTGGCGGGTGTGGGGACATAGTCTCGGGGAGGTCGGGTCGTTCGGGGGTCGGGAGGCGGGTTTGGGGACATAGTCTCGGGGTGGGTCAGGGGTGTCGGTGGTCGGGTGGCGTGTTTAGGGACATAGTTTCGGGGGGGTTGGGGGTCGGGTGGCGGGTTTGGTGACATAGTCTCGGGGGTGTCGGGGGGGTCTGGGGTTGGGTGGCGGGTTTTGGGACATAGTCTCGTGGGGGCCGGGGGTTGGGTGGCTGGTTTGGGGACATAGTCTCGGGGGGATCGGCGGGGTCGGGTGGCGGGTATGGGGACTAGGTCTCGGGGGGGTCAGGGGTCGGGTGGCAGGCTTGGGGACATAGTTTCAGGCGGGGCGGGGGGGGTCGGTGGTCGGGTGGCGGGTTTGGGGACATAGTCTCGGGGGGGGTCGGAGGGCTCGGTGGTCGGGTGGCGGGTTTGGGGACAGAGTCTCGGGGGGGGTCGGGGGTCAGGTGGCGGGTTTGGGGAAATAGTCTCGGGGTGGTCGGGGGGGTCGGGTGGCGGGTTTGGGGACATAGTCTTGGGGGGGTCGGGGGTGTCGGAGGTCGGGTGGCGGGTTTGGGTACATTGTCTCGGTGGGTTTCGGGGGGTTCGGTGTTCATGGGACAGTTTTGGGGACATAGTCTCGGGGGGGTCGGGGTGGTCGGGTGGCGGGTTTGGGGACATAGTCTCAGGGGGAGGTCGGGGGTGTCGGGGGTCGGGGTGGCGTGTTTGGGGACATAGTCTCGGGGGGGTCGGGGGTGTCGGGGGTCAGGTGGCAGGTTTGGGGACATAGTCTCGGGGGGGTCGGGTGTCGGGTAGCGGGCTTGTGGACATAGTCTTGCGGTGTTTCGGGGGGGTCGGGGATCGGGTGGCGGGTTTGGGGACATAGTCTCGGGGAGTCGGGGGGGTCGGGGATCGGGGTGGCGGGTGTGGGGACATAGTCTCGGGGGGGTCGGCGGGGTCGGGTGGCGGGTTTGGGGACATAGTCTCGGGGGGGTCGGCGGGGGTCGGGTGGCGGGTTTGGGGACTAGGTCTCGGGTGGGTCGGGTGGCGGGTTTGGGGACATAGTCTCGGGGGGGGTCGGAGGGCTCGGTTGTCGGGTGGCTGGTTTAGTGACATAGTCTCGTGGGTGTCAGGGGTCGGGTGGCGGGTTTGGGGACAGAATCTCGGTGGGGGTCGGGGGTCAGGTGGCAGGTTTGGGGACATAGTCTCGGGGGGGGTCTGGGCCGTCGGGGGTCGGGTGGCGGGTTTGGGTACATGGTCTCGGTGGGTTTCGGGGGGGTCGGTGTTCGTGGGACAGGTTTGGGGACATAGTCTCGGGGGGGGTCGGGGTGGTCGGGTGGCGGGTTTGGGGACATAGTCTCGGGGAGTCGGGGGGGTCGGGGATCGGGGTGGCGGGTGTGGGGACATAGTCTCGGGGAGGTCGGGGCGTTCGGGGTTCGGGTGGCGGGTTTGGGGACATAGTCTCGGGGGAGGTCGGGGGTCATGTGGCGCGTTTGGGGACATAGTCTCGGGGGGGTCGGGTGTCAGGTAGCGGGATTGGTGACATAGTCTCGGGGGTGTCGGGGGGGTCGGGGGTTGGGTGGCGGGTTTGGTGACATAGTCTCGTGGGGGCCGGCGGTTCGGTGGCTGGTTTGGGGACATAGTCTCGGGGGGGTCAGCGGGGTCGGGGGGCGGGTATGGGGACTAGGTCTCGGGGGTGTCAGGGGTCGGGTGGCGGGCTTGGGCACAGAGTCTCAGGGGGGGCGGGGGAGTCGGTGGTCAGGTGGCGGGTTTGGGGACATAGTCTCGTGGGGGATCGGAGGGCTCGGTGGTCGGGTGGCGGGTTTAGTGACGTAGTCTCGTGGGTGTCGGGGGTCGGGTGGCGGGATTGGGGACAGAGTCTCGGTGGGTTTCGGGGGTGTCGGGGGTCGGGAGGCGGGTTTGAGTACATTGTCTCGGTGGGTTTCGGGGGGTTCGGTGTTCGTGGGACAGGTTTGGGGACATAGTCTCGGGGGGGGTCGGGGTGGTCGGGTGGCGGGTTTGGGGACATAGTCTCAGGGGGAGGTCGGGGGTCATGTGGCGCGTTTGGGGACATAGTCTCTGGGGGGATCGGGGGTGTCGGGTTTCGGGTGGAGGGTTTGGGGACATAGTCTCAGGGGGGTCGGGTGCCGGGTAGCGGGATTGCGGACATAGTCTCGGGGTGTTTCGGGGTGGGTCGGGGATCGGGTGGCGGGTGTGGGGACATAGTCTCGGGGAGGTCGGGGCGTTCGGGGGTCGGGAGGCGGGTTTGGGGACATAGTCTCGGGGTGGGTCAGGGGTGTCGGTGGTCAGGTGACGGGTTTAGGGACATAGTTTCGGGGGGGTTGGGGGTCGGGTGGCGGGTTTGGTGACATAGTCTCGGGGGTGTCGGGGGGGTCTGGGGATGGGTGGCGGGTTTGGGGACATAGTCTCGTGGGGGCCGGGGGTTGGGTGTCTGCTTTGGGGACATAGTCTCGGGGGGGTCGGCGGGGTCGCGTGGCGGGTATGGGGACGAGGTCTCGGGGGGGTCAGGGGTCGGGTGGCAGTCTTGGGGACATAGTTTCAGGCGGGGCGGGGGGGGTCGGTGGTCGGGTGGCGGGTTTGGGGACATAGTCTCGGGGGGGTCGGAGGGCTCGGTGGTCGGGGTGGCGGGTTTGGGGACAGAGTCCCGGGGGGGGGTCGGGGGTCAGGTGGCGGGTTTGGGGAAATAGTCTCGGGGTGGTCGGGGGGGTCGGGGTGGCGGGTTTGGGGACATAGTCTCGGGGGGGATCGGGGTGGTTGGGTGACGGGTTTGGGGACATAGTCTCGGGGGGGTCGGTGAGTCGGGTCGCGTGTTTGCGGACATAGTCTCGGGGGGGTCGGGGTGTCGGGGGTCGGGTGGCGGGTTTGGGTACATTGTCTCGGTGGGTTTCGGGGGGGTCGGGGTTCGTGGGACAGTTTTGGGGACATAGTCTCGGGGGGGTCGGGGTGGTCGGGTGGCGGGTTTGGGGACATAGTCTCAGGGGGAGGTCGGGGGTGTCGGGGGTCGGGTGGCGGGTTTGGGGACATAGTCTCAGGGGGAGGTCGGGGGTGTCGGGGGTCAGGTGGCGGGTTTGGGGACATAGTCTCGGGGGGGTCGGGTGTCGGGTAGCGGGCTTGTGGACATAGTCTTGGGGTGTTTCGGGGGGGTCGGGGATCGGGTGGCAGGTTTGGGGACATAGTCTCGGGGAGTCGGTGGGGTCGGGGATCGGGTGGCGGGTGTGGGGACATAGTCTCGGGGGGGTCAGCGGGGTCGGGTGGCGGGTTTGGGGACTAGGTCTCGGGTGGGTCGGGGTTCGGGTGGCGGGCTTGGGGACATAGTCTCGGGGGGGTTGGAGGGCTCGGTGGTCGGGTGGCGGGTTTAGTGACATAGTCTCGTGGGTGTCGGGGGTCGGGTGGCGGGTTTGGGGACAGAATCTCGGTGGGGGTCGGGGGTCGGGTGGCAGGTTTGGGGACATAGTCTCGGGGGGGGTCTGGGCCGTTGGGGGTCGGGTGGCGGGTTTGGGTACATGGTCTCGGTGGGTTTCGGGGGGGTCGGTATTCGTGGGACAGGTTTGCGGACATAGTCTCGGGGGGGTCGGGGTGGTCGGGTGGCGGGTTTGGGCCATAGTCTCGGGGAGTCGGGGGGGTCGGGGATCGTGTGGCGGGTGTGGGGACATAGTCTCGGGGAGGTCGGGGCGTTCGGGGTTCGGGAGGCGGGTTTGGGGACATAGTCTCGGGGTGGGCCGGGGGTGTCGGTGGTCGGGTGGCGGGTTTAGGGACATATTTTTGGGGGGGGTTGGGGGTCGGGTGGCGGGTCTGGTGACATAGCCTCGGGGGTTCGGGGGTTGGGTGGCGGGAATGGGGACATAGTCTCGTGGGGGCCGGAGGTCGGGTGCCTGGTTTGGGGACATAGTCTCGGGGGGGTTGGCGGGGTCGGGTGGCGGGTTTGGGGACTAGGTCTCGGTGGGGTCGGGGGTCGGGTGGCGGGCTTGGCGACATAATCTCGGAGGGGCCGGCTGCTCGGTGGTCGGGTGGCAGGTTTGGGGTCATAGTCTCGGGGTGGGTCCAGGGTCGGGTGGCGGGTTTGGGGACATAGTCTCGGGGGGGGGTCGGGGGTGTCGGGGTTCGGGTGGCGGGTGTCGGGTGGCAGGTTTGGGGACATATTATCGGGGGGGTCGGTGGTCGGGTGGCGGGTTTGGGGACATAGTCTCGGGGGGGTCAGGTGGGTCGGGGTTCGGGTGGTGGGTTAGGGTACATAGTCTCGTGGTTGTCGGGGGTCGGGTGGCGGGTTTGGGGACATAGTCTCGGGTGGGTCGGGGTTCAGGTGGCGGGTTTGGGGAAATAGTCGGGGGGTCGGGGGGGTCGGGTGGCGGGTTTGGGGACATAGTCTCGGGGGGGGTCGGTGGGTCGGGGGGTCGGGAGGCGGGTTTGGGGACATAGTCCCAGGGGGGTCGGTGGGTCGGGGGTCGGGTGTCGGGTTTGGGGACAAAGTCTCAGGGGGGTCGGGGGGTCAGGTGTCGGGTTTGGGGACATAGTCTCGGGGAGGGTCGGGGGGCGTCGTGGGTCGGGTGGCGAGTTTGGAGACATGGTCTCGGGGGGCGTCAGGGGGTCGAGGTTCCGGTGGCGGGTTTGGGGACATAGTCTTGGGGGGGTCGGAGGGCAGGTGGCATGTTTGGGGACATAGTCTCGGGGGGGTTGGGGTTCGGGTGGCGGGTTTGCGGACATAGTCTCTGGAGGGCCGGGGGTCAGTGGCGGGTTTGGGGACGTTATCTCGGGGGGGTCGGGGATCAGGTGGTGTGATCGGGACATGGTCTCGGGGGGGGTCGGGGGGGTCGGGGTCAGGTGGCGGATTTGGGGACATAGTCTCGGGGGGGTCAGGGGCGTCGGGGTTCGGGCGGCGGGTTTGGAGACATAGTCTCAGGGTGGGTCGGGCGGGTTGGTGGTGGGGTGGAGGGTTTAGGGACATAGTCTCGGGGGGTTCGGGGGTCGGGTGGCGGGTTTGAGGACATAGTCTCGGGGTGGGTCGGGGGTCGGGTGGCGGGTTTGGGGACATAGTATCGGGGGGGTCGGGTGGCGGGTTTGTGGACATGGTCTCGGGGGGTTGGGTTGTGTTGGGAGGCGGGTTTGGGGACATGGTCTCAGGGGGCTCGGTGGTCGGGGTGGCGGGTTTAGTGACATAGTCGCGTGGGTGTCGGGGGGGTCGGGGGTCGGGTGGCGGGTTTGGGGACAGAGTCTCGGGGGGGTCGGGGGTCGCGTGGCAGGTTTGGGGACATAGTCTCGGGGGGGGTCTGGGCCGTCGGGGGTCGGGTGGCGGGTTTGAGTACATTGTCTCGGTGGGTTTCGGGGGGTTCGGTGTTCGTGGGACAGGTTTGGGGACATAGTCGCGGGGGGGGTCGGGGTGGTCGGGTGGCGGGTTTGGGGACATAGTCTCAGGGGGAGGTCGGGGGTCATGTGGCGCGTTTGGGGACATAATCTCGGGGTGTTTCGGGGGTGTCGGGGGTCGGGTGGCGGGTTTGGGGACATAGTCTCCGGGAGTCGGGGGGGGTCGGGGATCGGGTGGCGGGTGTGGGGACATAGTCTCGGGGAGGTCGGGGCGTTCGGGGGTCGGGAGGCGGGTTTGGGGACATAGTCTCGGGGTGGGTCGGGGGTGTCGGTGGTCGGGTGGCGGGTTTAGGGACATAGTTCCGGGTGGGTTGGGAGTCGGGTGGCGGGTTTGGTGACATAGTCTCGGGGGTGTCGGGGGGATCGGGGGTGGCGGGTTTGGGGACAGAGTCTCGGGGGGATCGGGGGTCGGGTGGCGGGTTTGGGGACATAGTCTCAGGGGGGCGGGGGGGTCGGTGGTCGGGTGGCGGGTTTGTGGACATAGTCTTGTGGGTGTCGGGGGGGTCGGGGGTCGGGTGGCGGGTTTGGGGACAGAGTCTCGGGGGGGTCGGGGGTCGGGTGGCAGGTTTGGGTCATAGACTCGGGGGGGTCTGGGCCGTCGGGGGTCGGGTGGCGGGTTTGGGGACATAGTCTCAGGGGGAGGTCGGGGGTCATGTGGCGCGTTTGGGGACATAGTCTCTGGGGGGATCGGGGGTGTCGGGGTTCGGGTGGCGGGTGTGGGGACATAGTCTCGGGGAGGTCGGAGCGTTCGGGGGTCGGGAGGCAGGTTTGGGGACATAGTCTCGGGGGGGGGTCTGGGGTTGGGTGGCGGGTTTGGGGACATAGTCTAGTGGGGACCGGGGGTTGGGTGGCTGGTTTGGGGACAAAGTCTCGGTGGGGTCGGCGGGGTCGGGTGGCGGGTTTGGGGACTAGGTCTCGGGGGGGTCGGGGGTCGGGTGGCGGGCTTGGGGACATAGTCTCAGGGGGGGCGGGGGGGCGGTGGTCGGGTGGCAGGTTTGGGGACGTAGTCTCGGGGGGGTCGGGGGTCGGGAGGCGGGTTTGCGGACATAGTCTCGGGGGGGTCGGGGGGTCGGGGTTCGGGTGACAGGTTTGGGGACATAGTCTCGGGTGGGGTCGCGGGGTCGGGGGTCGGGTGACGGATTTGGGGACATAGTATCGGGGTGGTCGGGGGTCGGGTGGCGGGTTAGGGCACATAGTCTCGGGGGGTCGGGGGAGTCGGGGGTCGGGTGGCGGGTTTAGGGACATAGTCTCGGGGGGGTTTCGGGGTGGTCGGGGGTCGGTTGGCGGTTTTGGGGACATATTCTCCGGCTGGGTCGGAGGTCGGGTGGCGGGCTTGGCGACATAATCTCGGAGGGGCCGGCTGCTCGGTGGTCGGGTGGCAGGTTTGGGGTCATAGTCTCGGGGTGGGTCGGTGGTCGGGTGGCGGGTTTGGGGACATAGTCTCGGGGGGGTCAGGTGGGTCGGGGTTCGGGTGGTGGGTTAGGGTACATAGTCTCGTGGTTGTCGGGGGTCGGGTGGCGGGTTTGGGGACATAGTCTCGGGTGGGTCGGGGTTCAGGTGGCGGGTTTGGGGAAATAGTCGGGGGGTCGGGGGGGTCGGGT
>JANJGN010002206.1:0-27500 GCA_026770705.1 Isurus oxyrinchus
CTTTTACCCATCTCCAATATTCTCCCTCCACCTGGACCCCTCCCTCTGGATTCTTACCTTCTCTTGATCTTTTCATTGAGAACTGTCGGCGCGACATTAGTCGTCTCAATTTCTCTACTCCTCTCACCCATTCTAACCTGTCTCTCTCTGAACTTACTGCACTCCATTCTCTCAGGTCCCAACCCTGACATTGTCATCAAACCCGCTGACAGGGTGGTGCTGTTGTTGTCTGGCGCACTGACCTCTACCTCGCGAGGCTGAGCGTCAACTCGCAGACACTTCCTCCTACCTCTCCCTCGACCATGACCCCACCACTGAACATCAAGCCATTGTTTCCAGGACTGTCACTGACCTCATCTCCTCTGGGGATCTCCCTCCCACAGCTTCCAACCTGATAGTCGCCCAACCTCGACGGCCCGCTTCTATCTCCTACCCAAAATCCACAAACAGAACTGCCCTGGTAGACCGATCGTCTCAGCTTGCTCCTGCCCCACAGAACTCATTTCTCGTTATCTTGACTCCCTTCTCTCTCCCCTTGTCCAGTCCCTTCCCACCTACATCCGTGATTCCTCTGACACCTTACGTCACATCAACAATTTCCAGTTCCCTGGCTCCAACCGCTTCCTCTTCACCATGGACGTCCAATCCCTCTACACCTCCATCCCCCACCAGGATGGTCTGAGGGCCCTTAGCTTCTTCCTCGAACAGAGCCCGAACAATCCCCAACCACCACTACTCTCCTCCGTCTGGCTGAACTTGTTCTCACGTTGAACAATTTCTCCTTCAACTCCTCTCACTTTCTCCAAATAAAAGGTGTGGCTATGGGTACCCGCATGGGCCCCAGCTATGCCTGTCTCTTTATGGGGTATGTGGAACATTCCTTGTTGCAGTCCTACTCCAGCCCCCCTTCCACAACTTTTTCTCCGGTACATCGATGATTACTTCGGTGCCGCTTCATGCTCTCGTCGGACTTGGAAAAATTTATTAATTTTGCTTCCAATCTCCACCCCTCCATCATTTTCACGTGGTCCATCTCTGACACTTCCCTTCCTTCCTTGACCTCTCTGTCTCAATCTCTGGTGATAGACTGTCCACCAATATCCACTACAAACCCACCGACTCCCACAGCTACCTCGACTACAGCTCCTCACACCCCGCTTCCTGTAAGGACTCCATCCCATTCTCCCAGTTCCTTCGCCTTCGTCGCATCTGTTCCGATGATGCTACTTCAAAAACGGTTCCTCTGACATGTCCTCCTTCTTCCTTAACCGAGGTTTTCCACCCACGGTCGTTGACAGGGCCCTCAACCGTGTCCGGCCCATCTCCGCGCATCCGCCCTCACGCCTTCTCCTCCCTCCCAGAAACATGATAGGGTCCCCCCTTGTCCTCACTTATCACCCCACCAGCCTCCGCATTCAAAGGATCATCCTCCGCCATTTCCGCCAACTCCAGCATGATGCCCACCACCAAACACATCTTCCCTTCACCCCCCTTATCGGCATTCCGTAGAGATCGCTCCCTCCGGACACCCTGGTCCACTCCTCCATCACCCCCTACTCCTCAACCCCCTCCTATGGCACCACCCCATGCCCACGCAAAAGATGTAACACCTGCCCCTTCACTTCCTCTCTCCTCACCGTCCAAGGGCCCAAACATTCCTTTCAAGTGAAGCAGCATTTCACTTGCATTTCACCCAACTTAGTCTACTGCATTCGTTGCTCCCAATGTGGTCTCCTCTACATTGGAGAGACCAAACGTAAACTGGGCGACCCGCTTTGCAGAACACCTGCGGTCTGTCCGCAAGAATGACCCAAACCTCCCTGTGGCTTGCCATTTTAACACTCCACCCTGCTCTCTTGCCCACATGTCTGTCCTTGGCTTACTGCATTGTTCCAGTGAAGCCCAACGCAAACTGGAGGAACAACACCTCATCTTCCGACTAGGCACCTTACAGCCTTCCCGGTCTGAATATTGAATTCAATAACTTTAGGTCGTGAGCTCCCCTCCCCCATCCCCACCCCCTTTCTGTTTCCCCCCTTTTTTCCCCCTTTTTTTTCCCTATAAATTTTATAGATTTTTCTTTTCCCACACTATTTCCATTATTTTTAAATATTTTAAAATCCTTTATGCTCCCCCCACCCCCACTAGAGCTGTACCTTGAGTGCCCTACCATCCATTCTTAATTAGCACATTCGTTAGATAATATCACCAACTTTAACTTTAACACCTATGTGTTCTTTTGTCCCATTGTTACTGACATCTTTTGATGATCTGCTTCTATCACTGCTTGTTTGTCTACACAAGCACCTCTGTCTCTCTCTCTCTCTCCTTCCCCCCCCCCCCCCCCCACACACCTTAAACCAGCTTATATTTCAACTCTTTCCTGGACTCGAAATCAAGTTCTGTCGAAGGGTCATGAGGACTCGAAACGTCAACTCTTTTCTCCTCCGCCGATGCTGCCAGACCTACTGAGTTTTTCCAGGTAATTCTGTTTTTGTTTTAGATTTCCAGCATCCGCAGTTTTCTTTGTTTTCAACTCTGTGTTTAATTGACTGCCACTGCTCTTCAAGAAATGCCTATCTCCTTGAAGAAGTTCTGTTCCTCTCTGCGACAAGATTTCCGTATCTCTCTGTTGCCTTGTTCACCTTCTTTGCTTTCCAATTCCCTCCTAGTGTTTGACAAGGTGTTTACTAAAACCCGCTTTCACAGCCATATCTCCTTTCTCAGTGACTGTCTCCGTCTCCGACTTACCCCACGTGGATTTCAACTGAAATTCCACCCCTCATCTTTCGAACCCACCCAGGATTACCGGTATCTCCGGGACATAAAACGTTTCTCAGACTGCTGTTCCCGTCACATTCTGAAATCCACACTCAGTGCCATGCGCCGCCATATGAACACACTCGACCTTTCCCTCCAGCAGCACCGCCGTACCCTTTTTCAAAGCTGCGCGTGCCCCCCAGTTTCATTTTATCCTTCGGCTCATCCGACGCCTCAACAGAAACTTTTTCTCTTTCTCTCAAGTGCTAAGGAACGCAAGCTCCAACAACTCATCGACACCAACACCCATCTAGGACCCTCCACCCCAGCCTGTCCCTCCGTCCCCACCCCATCTTCCAATCCCAGCCCCAGCCGTGTATTCACTATACCCCCTGACCTTCCCCTCTCCGATGCTGAACGTTCAGTGCTCAGCAAAGGACTTAGTTTCATACCCTTACGCCCTCACCTCAATGAATTTCGGGCTCGGCATGATACTGAACTCTTCTTTCGCCGTCTTCGTCTCGGGCTCACTTCTTTGGGCAGGAGTCCTCTCCCAGTTCAACGGATCCTTTTACCCATCTCCAATATTCTCCCTCCACCTGGACCCCTCCCTCTGGATTCTTACCTTCTCTTGATCTTTTCATTGAGAACTGTCGGCGCGACATTAGTCGTCTCAATTTCTCTACTCCTCTCACCCATTCTAACCTGTCTCTCTCTGAACTTACCTGCAACTCCATTCTCTCAGGTCCAACCCTGACATTGTCATCAAACCCGCTGACAAGGGTGGTGCTGTTGTTGTCTGGCGCACTGACCTCTACCTCGCGGAGGCTGAGCGTCAACTCGCAGACACTTCCTCCTACCTCTCCCTCGACCATGACCCCACCACTGAACATCAAGCCATTGTTTCCAGGACTGTCACTGACCTCATCTCCTCTGGGGATCTCCCTCCCACAGCTTCCAACCTGATAGTCGCCCAACCTCGGACGGCCCGCTTCTATCTCCTACCCAAAATCCACAAACAGAACTGCCCTGGTAGACCGATCGTCTCAGCTTGCTCCTGCCCCACAGAACTCATTTCTCGTTATCTTGACTCCCTTCTCTCTCCCCTTGTCCAGTCCCTTCCCACCTACATCCGTGATTCCTCTGACACCTTACGTCACATCAACAATTTCCAGTTCCCTGGCTCCAACCCGCTTCCTCTTCACCATGGACGTCCAATCCCTCTACACCTCCATCCCCCACCAGGATGGTCTGAGGGCCCTTAGCTTCTTCCTCGAACAGAGGCCCGAACAATCCCCATCCACCACTACTCTCCTCCGTCTGGCTGAACTTGTTCTCCACGTTGAACAATTTCTCCTTCAACTCCTCTCACTTCCTCCAAATAAAAGGTGTGGCTATGGGTACCCCGCATGGGCCCCAGCTATGCCTGTCTCTTTATGGGATATGTGGAACATTCCTTGTTGCAGTCCTACCCCGGCCCCCTTCCACAACTTTTTCTCCGGTACATCGATGATTACTTCGGTGCTGCTTCATGCTCTCGTCGGGACTTGGAAAAATTTATTAATTTTGCTTCCAATCTCCACCCCTCCATCATTTTCACGTGGTCCATCTCTGACACTTCCCTTCCCTTCCTTGACCTCTCTGTCTCAATCTCTGGTGATAGACTGTCCACCAATATCCACTACAAACCCACCGACTCCCACAGCTACCTCGACTACAGCTCCTCACACCCCGCTTCCTGTAAGGACTCCATCCCATTCTCCCAGTTCCTTCGCCTTCGTCGCATCTGTTCCGATGATGCTACCTTCAAAAACGGTTCCTCTGACATGTCCTCCTTCTTCCTTAACCGAGGTTTTCCACCCACGGTCGTTGACAGGGCCCTCAACCGTGTCCGGCCCATCTCCCGCGCATCGCCCTCACGCCTTCTCCTCCCTCCCAGAAACATGATAGGGTCCCCCTTGTCCTCACTTATCACCCCACCAGCCTCCGCATTCAAAGGATCATCCTCCGCCATTTCCGCCAACTCCAGCATGATGCCACCACAAACACATCTTCCCTTCACCCCCCTTATCGGCATTCCGTAGAGATCGCTCCCTCCGGGACACCCTGGTCCACTCCTCCATCACCCCCTACTCCTCAACCCCCTCCTATGGCACCACCCCATGCCCACGCAAAAGATGTAACACCTGCCCCTTCACTTCCTCTCTCCTCACCGTCCAAGGGCCCCAAACATTCCTTTCAAGTGAAGCAGCATTTCACTTGCATTTCACCCAACTTAGTCTACTGCATTCGTTGCTCCCAATGTGGTCTCCTCTACATTGGAGAGACCAAACGTAAACTGGGCGACCGCTTTGCAGAACACCTGCGGTCTGTCCGCAAGAATGACCCAAACCTCCCTGTGGCTTGCCATTTTAACACTCCACCCTGCTCTCTTGCCCACATGTCTGTCCTTGGCTTACTGCATTGTTCCAGTGAAGCCCAACGCAAACTGGAGGAACAACACCTCATCTTCCGACTAGGCACCTTACAGCCTTCCGGTCTGAATATTGAATTCAATAACTTTAGGTCGTGAGCTCCCTCCCCCATCCCCACCCCCTTTCTGTTTCCCCCTTTTTTCCCCCCTTTTTTTTCCCTATAAATTTTATAGATTTTTCTTTTCCCACCTATTTCCATTATTTTTAAATATTTTAAAATCCTTTATGCTCCCCCCACCCCCACTAGAGCTGTACCTTGAGTGCCCTACCATCCATTCTTAATTAGCACATTCGTTTAGATAATATCACCAACTTTAACTTTAACACCTATGTGTTCTTTGGTACCATTGTTACTGACATCTTTTGATGATCTGCTTCTATCACTGCTTGTTTGTCTACACAAGCACCTCTGTCTCTCTCTCTCTCTCCTTCCCCCCCCCCCCCCCCACACACCTTAAACCAGCTTATATTTCAACTCTTTCCTGGACTCGAAATCAAGTTCTGTCGAAGGGTCATGAGGACTCGAAACGTCAACTCTTTTCTCCTCCGCCGATGCTGCCAGACCTACTGAGTTTTTCCAGGTAATTCTGTTTTTGTTTTATATTACACAGTATGTGTGTAGGAGAGTTTAACCCTGTATATATTACACAGTTTGTCGGTAGGAGAGTTTAATCCTGTATATATTACACAGTGTGTGTGTAGGAGAGTTTAACCACTGTATATATTACACAGTGTGTGTGCAGGAGAGTTTAACCCTGTATATATTACACAGTGTGTGTGTAGGAGAGTTTAAGCCTGTATATATTACACAGTGTGTGTGTAGGAGAGTTTAACCCTGTATATATTACACAGTGTGTGTGTAGGAGAGTTTAACCCTGTATATATTACACAGTGTGTGTGTAGGAGAGTTTAACCCTCTATATATGACACAGTGCATGTGTTGGAGAGTTTAATCCTGTATATATTACACAGTGTGTGTGTAGCAGAGTTTAAGCCTGTATATATTACACAGTGTGTGTGTAGGAGAGTTTAAACCCTGTATATATTACACAGTGTGTGTGTAGGAGAGTTTTAACCCTGTATATATTACACAGTGTGTGTCTAGGAGAGTTTAACCCTGTATATATACACAGTGCATGTGTTGAAGAGTTTAACCCTGTATATATTACACAGATTGCGTGTAGGAGAGTTTCACCCTGTATTTATTACGCTGTGCGTGTGTGGGAGAGCTAAACCCTGTATATATTACACAGCGTGTGTGTAGGAGAGTTTAAGCCTGTTTATATTACACGGTGTGTGTGTAGGAGAGTTTAAACCCGTATATATTACACAGTGTGTGTGTAGGAGAGTTTAACCCAGTATATATTACACAGTGTGTGTGTAGGAGAGTTCAACCCTGTATATGTTACACAGTGTGTGTGTAGGAGAGTTTAAGCCTGTATATATTACACAGTGTGCGTGTAGGAGTGTTTAAGCCTTTATATATTACACAGTGTGTGTGTAGGAGAGTTTAAGCCTGTATATAATACACTGTGTGTGTAGGAGAGTTAAACCCCTGTATATATTACACAGTGTGTGTGTAGGAGAGTTTAACCCTGTATATGTTACACAGTGTGTGAGTAGGTGACTTTTAGCCTGTATATATTACACAGTGTGTGTGTAGGAGAGTTTAAGCCTGTATATATTACACAGTGTGTGTGTAGGTGAGTTTAACCCTGTTATAATTACACAGTGTGTGTGTAGGAGAGTTTAAGCTGTATATATTAGACAGTGTGTCTGTAGGAGAGTTTAAGCCTGTACATATTACACAGTGTGTGTGTGTAGGAGTGTATAAGCCTATATATATTAGACAGTGTGTGTGTAGGAGGAGGTTTAAGCCTGTATATATTACACAGTGTGTGTGTGTAAGGTGAGTTTAAAGCCTGTATATATTAGACAGTGTGCGTGTAGGAGAGTTTAACCCTGTATATATCACACAGTGTGTGTGTAGGAGCGTTTAAGCCTGTATATATTAGACAGTGTGTGTGTAGGAGAGTTTAACCCTGTATATATTAGACAGTGTGTGTGTAGGAGAGTTTAAGCCTGTATATATTACACAGTGTATGTGTAGGAGAGTTTAACCTTGTATATATTACACAGTGTGTGTGTAGGAGCGTTTAAACCCTGTATATATTACACAGTGTGTGTGTAGGAGAGTTTAAGCCTGTATATATTACACAGTGTGTGTGTAGGTGAGTTTAACCCTGTATATATTACACAGTGTTTGTGTTGGAGATTTTAACCTTGTATATATTACACAGTGTGTGTGTAGGAGAGTTCAACCCCTGTATATATTACACAGTTTCTGTGTAGGACAGTTTAACCCTGTAAAAATTACACAGTTTTTCTGTAGGATAGTTTAACTCTGTATATATTACACAGTGTGTGTGTAAGCGAGTTTAACCCTGTATATATTACACAGTGTGTGTAGGATGTTTAACCCTGTATATATTACACAGTTTGTGTGTAGGACAGTTTAACCCGGTATATATTACACAGTTAGTCGGTAGGAGAGTTAAACCCTGTATATATTACACAGTGTGTGTGTGTGTGTAGCAGAGTTTAACTCTGTATATATTACACAGTGTGTGTGTAGGAGAGTTTAACCCTGTATATATTACACAGTGCATGTGTTGGAGAGTTTTACCCTGTATATATTACACAGTTTGTGTGTAGCAGAGTTTAACCCTGTATATGTTACACAAAGTGTGTGCAGCAGAGTATAACTCTGTATATATTACACAGATTGTGTGTAGGAGAGTTTCACCCTGTATATATTACACAGTGTGTGTGTAGGAGAGTTTAAAACTGTATATATTACATAAAGTGAAGTTAGGAAGTTTAACCCGTATATATTACACAGTATGTGTGTAGGAGAGTTTAACCCTGTATATATTACACAGTTTGTCGGTAGGAGAGTTTAACCCTGTATATATTACACAGTATGTGTGTAGGAGAGTTTAACCTGTATATATTACACAGTTTGTGTGTAGGACAGTTTAACCCGGTATATATTACACAGTTAGTCGGTAGGAGAGTTTAACCCTGTATATATTACACAGTGTGTGTGTGTGTAGCAGAGTTTAAGCCTGTATATATTACACAGTGTGTGTGTAGAGAGTTTAACCCTGTATATATTACACAGTGCATGTGTTGGAGAGTTTTACCCTGTATATATTACACAGTTTGTTTGTAGCAGAGTTTAACCCTGTATATGTTACACATTGTGTGTGTAGCAGAGTATAACCTCTGTATATATTACACAGATTGTGTGTAGGAGAGTTTCACCCTGTATATATTACACAGTGTGTGTGTAGGAGAGTTTAACACAGTATATATTACACAGTGTGTGTGTGTAGGAGAGTTTAAACCTGTATATATTAAATAAAGTGAAGGTAGGAGAGTTTAACCCGTATATATTACACAGTATGTGTGTAGGAGAGTTTAAACCCTGTATATATTACACAGTTTGTCGGTAGGAGAGTTTAATCCTGTATATATTACACAGTGTGTGTGTAGGAGAGTTTAACCCTGTATATATTACACAGTGTGTGTGCAGGAGAGTTTAACCCTGTATATATTACACAGTGTGTGTGTAGGAGAGTTTAAGCCTGTATATATTACACAGTGTGTGTGTAGGAGAGTTTAACCCTGTATATATTACACAGTGTGTGTGTAGGAGAGTTTAACACTGTATATATTACACAGTGTGTGTGTAGGAGAGTTTAACCCTGTATATATGACACAGTGCATGTGTTGGAGAGTTTAATCCTGTATATATTACACAGTGTGTGTGTAGCAGAGTTTAAGCCTGTATATATTACACAGTGTGTGTGTAGGAGAGTTTTAACCCTGTATATATTACACAGTGTGTGTGTAGGAGAGTTTAACCCTGTATATATTACACAGTGTGTGTCTAGGAGAGTTTAACCCTGTATATATTACACAGTGCATGTGTTGAAGAGTTTAACCCTGTATATATTACACAGATTGTGTGTAGGAGAGTTTCACCCCTGTATTTATTACGCTGTGCGTGTGTGGGAGAGCTTAACCCTGTATATATTACACAGCGTGTGTGTAGGAGAGTTTAAGCCTGTTTATATTACACGGTGTGTGTGTAGGAGAGTTTAAACCCGTATATATTACACAGTTTGTGTGTAGGAGAGTTTAACCCAGTATATATTACACAGTGTGTGTGTAGAGAGTTCAACCCTGTATATGTTACACAGTGTGTGTGTAGGAGAGTTTAAGCCTGTATATATTACACAGTGTGCGTGTAGGAGAGTTTAAGCCTTTATATATTACACAGTGTGTGTGTAGGAGAGTTTAAGCCTGTATATAATACACTGTGTGTGTAGGAGAGTTAAACCCTGTATATATTACACAGTGTGTGTGTAGGAGAGTTTAACCCCTGTATATGTTACACAGTGTGTGAGTAGGTGACTTTTAGCCTGTATATATTACACAGTGTGTGTGTAGGAGAGTTTAAGCCTGTATATATTACACAGTGTGTGTGTAGGTGAGTTTAACCCTGTATATATTACACAGTGTGTGTGTAGGAGAGTTTAACCCTGTATATATTACACAGTGTGTGTGTAGGAAAGTTTAACCCTGTATATATTACACAGTGTGTGTCTAGGAGAGTTTAACCCTGTATATATTACACAGTGCATGTGTTGAAGAGTTTAACCCTGTATATATTACACAGATTGTGTGTAGGAGAGTTTCACCCTGTATTTATTACGCTGTGCGTGTGTGGGAGAGCTTAACCCTGTATATATTACACAGCGTGTGTGTAGGAGAGTTTAAGCCTGTTTATATTACACGGTGTGTGTGTAGGAGAGTTTAAACCCGTATATTTACACAGTGTGTGTGTAGGAGAGTTTAACCCAGTATATATTACACAGTGTGTGTGTAGGAGAGTTCAACCCTGTATATGTTACACAGTGTGTGTGTAGGAGAGTTTAAGCCTGTATATATTACACAGTGTGCGTGTAGGAGAGTTTAAGCCTTTATATATTACACAGTGTGTGTGTAGGAGAGTTTAAGCCTGTATATAATACACTGTGTGTGTAGGAGAGTTAAACCCTGTATATATTACACAGTGTGTGTAGGAGAGTTTAACCCTGTATATGTTACACAGTGTGTGAGTAGGTGACTTTTAGCCTGTATATATTACACAGTGTGTGTGTAGGAGAGTTTAAGCCTGTATATATTACACAGTGTGTGTGTAGGTGAGTTTTAACCCTGTATATATTACACAGTGTGTGTGTAGGAGAGTTTAAGCCTGTATATATTAGACAGTGTGTCTGTAGGAGAGTTTAAGCCTGTACATATTACACAGTGTGTGTGTGTAGGAGTGTATAAGCCTATATATATTAGACAGTGTGTGTGTAGGAGAGTTTAAGCCTGTATATATTACACAGTGTGTGTGTGTAGGTGAGTTTAAGCCTGTATATATTAGACAGTGTGCGTGTGGGAGAGTTTAACCCTGTATATATCACACAGTGTGTGTGTAGGAGCGTTTAAGCCTGTATATATTAGACAGTGTGTGTGTAGGAGAGTTTAACCCTGTATATATTAGACAGTGTGTGTGTAGGAGAGTTTAAGCCTGTATATATTACACAGTGTATGTGTAGGAGAGTTTAACCTTGTATATATTACACAGTGTGTGTGTAGGAGCGTTTAACCCTGTATATATTACACAGTGTGTGTGTAGGAGAGTTTAAGCCTGTATATATTACACAGTTTCTGTGTAGGACAGTTTAACCCTGTAAAAATTACACAGTTTTTCTGTAGGATAGTTTTAAACTCTGTATATATTACACAGTGTGTGTGTAGGCGAGTTTAACCCTGTATATATTACACAGTGTGTGTAGGATGTTTAACCCTGTATATATTACACAGTTTGTGTGTAGGACAGTTTAACCCGGTATATATTACACAGTTAGTCGGTAGGAGAGTTTAACCCTGTATATATTACACAGTGTGTGTGTGTGTGTAGCAGAGTTTAACTCTGTATATATTACACAGTGTGTGTGTAGGAGAGTTTAACCCTGTATATATTACACAGTGCATGTGTTGGAGAGTTTTACCCTGTATATATTACACAGTTTGTGTGTAGCAGAGTTTAACCCTGTATATGTTACACAAAGTGTGTGTAGCAGAGTATAACTCTGTATATATTACACAGATTGTGTGTAGGAGAGTTTCACCCTGTATATATTACACAGTGTGTGTGTAGGAGAGTTTAACACAGTATATATTACACAGTGTGTGTGTGTAGGAGAGTTTAAACCTGTATATATTAAATAAAGTGAAGGTAGGAGAGTTTAACCCGTATATATTACACAGTATGTGTGTAGGAGAGTTTAACCCTGTATATATTACACAGTTTGTCGGTAGGAGAGTTTAATCCTGTATATATTACACAGTGTGTGTGTAGGAGAGTTTAACCCTGTATATATTACACAGTGTGTGTGCAGGAGAGTTTAACCCTGTATATATTACACAGTGTGTGTGTAGGAGAGTTTAAGCCTGTATATATTACACAGTGTGTGTGTAGGAGAGTTTAACCCTGTATATATTACACAGTGTGTGTGTAGGAGAGTTTAACACTGTATATATTACACAGTGTGTGTGTAGGAGAGTTTAACCCTGTATATATGACACAGTGCATGTGTTGGAGAGTTTAATCCTGTATATATTACACAGTGTGTGTGTAGCAGAGTTTAAGCCTGTATATATTACACAGTGTGTGTGTAGGAGAGTTTAACCCTGTATATATTACACAGTGTGTGTGTAGGAGAGTTTAACCCTGTATATATTACACAGTGTGTGTCTAGGAGAGTTTAACCCTGTATATATTACACAGTGCATGTGTTGAAGAGTTTAACCCTGTATATATTACACAGATTGTGTGTAGGAGAGTTTCACCCTGTATTTATTACGCTGTGCGTGTGTGGGAGAGCTTAACCCTGTATATATTACACAGCGTGTGTGTAGGAGAGTTTAAGCCTGTTTATATTACACGGTGTGTGTGTAGGAGAGTTTAAACCCGTATATATTACACAGTTTGTGTGTAGGAGAGTTTAACCCAGTATATATTACACAGTGTGTGTGTAGGAGAGTTCAACCCTGTATATGTTACACAGTGTGTGTGTAGGAGAGTTTAAGCCTGTATATATTACACAGTGTGCGTGCAGGAGAGTTTAAGCCTTTATATATTACACAGTGTGTGTGTAGGAGAGTTTAAGCCTGTATATAATACACTGTGTGTGTAGGAGAGTTAAACCCTGTATATATTACACAGTGTGTGTGTAGGAGAGTTTAACCCTGTATATGTTACACAGTGTGTGAGTAGGTGACTTTTAGCCTGTATATATTACACAGTGTGTGTGTAGGAGAGTTTAAGCCTGTATATATTACACAGTGTGTGTGTAGGTGAGTTTAACCCTGTATATATTACACAGTGTGTGTGTAGGAGAGTTTAACCCTGTATATATTACACAGTGTGTGTGTAGGAGAGTTTAACCCTGTATATATTACACAGTGTGTGTCTAGGAGAGTTTAACCCTGTATATATTACACAGTGCATGTGTTGAAGAGTTTAACCCTGTATATATTACACAGATTGTGTGTAGGAGAGTTTCACCCTGTATTTATTACGCTGTGCGTGTGTGGGAGAGCTTAACCCTGTATATATTACACAGCGTGTGTGTAGGAGAGTTTAAGCCTGTTTATATTACACGGTGTGTGTGTAGGAGAGTTTAAACCCGTATATATTACACAGTGTGTGTGTAGGAGAGTTTAACCCAGTATATATTACACAGTGTGTGTGTAGGAGAGTTCAACCCTGTATATGTTACACAGTGTGTGTGTAGGAGAGTTTAAGCCTGTATATATTACACAGTGTGCGTGTAGGAGAGTTTAAGCCTTTATATATTACACAGTGTGTGTGTAGGAGAGTTTAAGCCTGTATATAATACACTGTGTGTGTAGGAGAGTTAAACCCTGTATATATTACACAGTGTGTGTGTAGGAGAGTTTAACCCTGTATATGTTACACAGTGTGTGAGTAGGTGACTTTTAGCCTGTATATATTACACAGTGTGTGTGTAGGAGAGTTTAAGCCTGTATATATTACACAGTGTGTGTGTAGGTGAGTTTAACCCTGTATATATTACACAGTGTGTGTGTAGGAGAGTTTAAGCCTGTATATATTAGACAGTGTGTCTGTAGGAGAGTTTAAGCCTGTACATATTACACAGTGTGTGTGTGTAGGAGTGTATAAGCCTATATATATTAGACAGTGTGTGTGTAGGAGAGTTTAAGCCTGTATATATTACACAGTGTGTGTGTGTAGGTGAGTTTAAGCCTGTATATATTAGACAGTGTGCGTGTAGGAGAGTTTAACCCTGTATATATCACACAGTGTGTGTGTAGGAGCGTTTAACCCTGTATATATTACACAGTGTGTGTGTAGGAGAGTTTAAGCCTGTATATATTACACAGTTTCTGTGTAGGACAGTTTAACCCTGTAAAAATTACACAGTTTTTCTGTAGGATAGTTTAACTCTGTATATATTACACAGTGTGTGTGTAGGCGAGTTTAACCCTGTATATATTACACAGTGTGTGTAGGATGTTTAACCCTGTATATATTACACAGTTTGTGTGTAGGACAGTTTAACCCGGTATATATTACACAGTTAGTCGGTAGGAGAGTTTAACCCTGTATATATTACACAGTGTGTGTGTGTGTGTAGCAGAGTTTAACTCTGTATATATTACACAGTGTGTGTGTAGGAGAGTTTAACCCTGTATATATTACACAGTGCATGTGTTGGAGAGTTTTACCCTGTATATATTACACAGTTTGTGTGTAGCAGAGTTTAACCCTGTATATGTTACACAAAGTGTGTGCAGCAGAGTATAACTCTGTATATATTACACAGATTGTGTGTAGGAGAGTTTCACCCTGTATATATTACACAGTGTGTGTGTAGGAGAGTTTAAAACTGTATATATTACATAAAGTGAAGTTAGGAAAGTTTAACCCGTATATATTACACAGTATGTGTGTAGGAGAGTTTAACCCTGTATATATTACACAGTGTGTGTGTAGGAGAGTTTAACACTGTATATATTACACAGTGTGTGTGTAGGAGAGTTTAACCCTGTATATATGACACAGTGCATGTGTTGGAGAGTTTAATCCTGTATATATTACACAGTGTGTGTGTAGCAGAGTTTAAGCCTGTATATATTACACAGTGTGTGTGTAGGAGAGTTTAACCCTGTATATATTACACAGTGTGTGTGTAGGAGAGTTTAACCCTGTATATATTACACAGTGTGTGTCTAGGAGAGTTTAACCCTGTATATATTACACAGTGCATGTGTTGAAGAGTTTAACCCTGTATATATTACACAGATTGTGTGTAGGAGAGTTTCACCCTGTATTTATTACGCTGTGCGTGTGTGGGAGAGCTTAACCCTGTATATATTACACAGCGTGTGTGTAGGAGAGTTTAAGCCTGTTTATATTACACGGTGTGTGTGTAGGAGAGTTTAAACCCGTATATATTACACAGTTTGTGTGTAGGAGAGTTTAACCCAGTATATATTACACAGTGTGTGTGTAGGAGAGTTCAACCCTGTATATGTTACACAGTGTGTGTGTAGGAGAGTTTAAGCCTGTATATATTACACAGTGTGCGTGTAGGAGAGTTTAAGCCTTTATATATTACACAGTGTGTGTGTAGGAGAGTTTAAGCCTGTATATAATACACTGTGTGTGTAGGAGAGTTAAACCCTGTATATATTACACAGTGTGTGTGTAGGAGAGTTTAACCCTGTATATGTTACACAGTGTGTGAGTAGGTGACTTTTAGCCTGTATATATTACACAGTGTGTGTGTAGGAGAGTTTAAGCCTGTATATATTACACAGTGTGTGTGTAGGTGAGTTTAACCCTGTATATATTACACAGTGTGTGTGTAGGAGAGTTTAACCCTGTATATATTACACAGTGTGTGTGTAGGAGAGTTTAACCCTGTATATATTACACAGTGTGTGTCTAGGAGAGTTTAACCCTGTATATATTACACAGTGCATGTGTTGAAGAGTTTAACCCTGTATATATTACACAGATTGTGTGTAGGAGAGTTTCACCCTGTATTTATTACGCTGTGCGTGTGTGGGAGAGCTTAACCCTGTATATATTACACAGCGTGTGTGTAGGAGAGTTTAAGCCTGTTTATATTACACGGTGTGTGTGTAGGAGAGTTTAAACCCGTATATATTACACAGTGTGTGTGTAGGAGAGTTTAACCCAGTATATATTACACAGTGTGTGTGTAGGAGAGTTCAACCCTGTATATGTTACACAGTGTGTGTGTAGGAGAGTTTAAGCCTGTATATATTACACAGTGTGCGTGTAGGAGAGTTTAAGCCTTTATATATTACACAGTGTGTGTGTAGGAGAGTTTAAGCCTGTATATAATACACTGTGTGTGTAGGAGAGTTAAACCCTGTATATATTACACAGTGTGTGTGTAGGAGAGTTTAACCCTGTATATGTTACACAGTGTGTGAGTAGGTGACTTTTAGCCTGTATATATTACACAGTGTGTGTGTAGGAGAGTTTAAGCCTGTATATATTACACAGTGTGTGTGTAGGTGAGTTTAACCCTGTATATATTACACAGTGTGTGTGTAGGAGAGTTTAAGCCTGTATATATTAGACAGTGTGTCTGTAGGAGAGTTTAAGCCTGTACATATTACACAGTGTGTGTTTGTAGGAGTGTATAAGCCTATATATATTAGACAGTGTGTGTGTAGGAGAGTTTAAGCCTGTATATATTACACAGTGTGTGTGTGTAGGTGAGTTTAAGCCTGTATATATTAGACAGTGTGCGTGTAGGAGAGTTTAACCCTGTATATATCACACAGTGTGTGTGTAGGAGCGTTTAAGCCTGTATATATTAGACAGTGTGTGTGTAGGAGAGTTTAACCCTGTATATATTAGACAGTGTGTGTGTAGGAGAGTTTAAGCCTGTATATATTACACAGTGTATGTGTAGGAGAGTTTAACCTTGTATATATTACACAGTGTGTGTGTAGGAGCGTTTAACCCTGTATATATTACACAGTGTGTGTGTAGGAGAGTTTAAGCCTGTATATATTACACAGTTTCTGTGTAGGACAGTTTAACCCTGTAAAAATTACACAGTTTTTCTGTAGGATAGTTTAACTCTGTATATATTACACAGTGTGTGTGTAGGCGAGTTTAACCCTGTATATATTACACAGTGTGTGTAGGATGTTTAACCCTGTATATATTACACAGTTTGTGTGTAGGACAGTTTAACCCGGTATATATTACACAGTTAGTCGGTAGGAGAGTTTAACCCTGTATATATTACACAGTGTGTGTGTGTGTGTAGCAGAGTTTAACTCTGTATATATTACACAGTGTGTGTGTAGGAGAGTTTAACCCTGTATATATTACACAGTGCATGTGTTGGAGAGTTTTACCCTGTATATATTACACAGTTTGTGTGTAGCAGAGTTTAACCCTGTATATGTTACACAAAGTGTGTGCAGCAGAGTATAACTCTGTATATATTACACAGATTGTGTGTAGGAGAGTTTCACCCTGTATATATTACACAGTGTGTGTGTAGGAGAGTTTAAAACTGTATATATTACATAAAGTGAAGTTAGGAAAGTTTAACCCGTATATATTACACAGTATGTGTGTAGGAGAGTTTAACCCTGTATATATTACACAGTTTGTCGGTAGGAGAGTTTAACCCTGTATATATTACACAGTATGTGTGTAGGAGAGTTTAACCCTGTATATATTACACAGTTTGTGTGTAGGACAGTTTAACCCGGTATATATTACACAGTTAGTCGGTAGGAGAGTTTAACCCTGTATATATTACACAGTGTGTGTGTGTGTAGCAGAGTTTAAGCCTGTATATATTACACAGTGTGTGTGTAGGAGAGTTTAACCCTGTATATATTACACAGTGCATGTGTTGGAGAGTTTTACCCTGTATATATTACACAGTTTGTTTGTAGCAGAGTTTAACCCTGTATATGTTACACATTGTGTGTGTAGCAGAGTATAACTCTGTATATATTACACAGATTGTGTGTAGGAGAGTTTCACCCTGTATATATTACACAGTGTGTGTGTAGGAGAGTTTAACACAGTATATATTACACAGTGTGTGTGTGTAGGAGAGTTTAAACCTGTATATATTAAATAAAGTGAAGGTAGGAGAGTTTAACCCGTATATATTACACAGTATGTGTGTAGGAGAGTTTAACCCTGTATATATTACACAGTTTGTCGGTAGGAGAGTTTAATCCTGTATATATTACACAGTGTGTGTGTAGGAGAGTTTAACCCTGTATATATTACACAGTGTGTGTGCAGGAGAGTTTAACCCTGTATATATTACACAGTGTGTGTGTAGGAGAGTTTAAGCCTGTATATATTACACAGTGTGTGTGTAGGAGAGTTTAACCCTGTATATATTACACAGTGTGTGTGTAGGAGAGTTTAACACTGTATATATTACACAGTGTGTGTGTAGGAGAGTTTAACCCTGTATATATGACACAGTGCATGTGTTGGAGAGTTTAATCCTGTATATATTACACAGTGTGTGTGTAGCAGAGTTTAAGCCTGTATATATTACACAGTGTGTGTGTAGGAGAGTTTAACCCTGTATATATTACACAGTGTGTGTGTAGGAGAGTTTAACCCTGTATATATTACACAGTGTGTGTGTAGGAGCGTTTAACCCTGTATATATTACACAGTGTGTGTGTAGGAGAGTTTAAGCCTGTATATATTAGACAGTGTATGTGTAGGAGAGTTTAAGCCTGTATATATTACACAGTGTGTGTGTAGGAGTGTATAAGCCTATATATATTAGACAGTGTGTGTGTAGGAGAGTTTAAGCCTGTATATATTACACAGTGTGTGTGTGTGTAGGTGAGTTTAAGCCTGTATATATTAGACAGTGTGTGTGTAGGAGAGTTTAACCCTGTATATATCACACAGTGTGTGTGTAGGAGGGTTTAAGCCTGTATATATTACACAGTGTGTGTGTAGGAGAGTTAAACCCTGTATATATTACACAGTGTGTGTGTAGGAGAGTTTAAGCCTGTATATATTACACAGTGTGTGTGTAGGTGAGTTTAACCCTGTATATATTACACAGTGTTTGTGTAGGAGAGTTTAAGCCTGTATATATTAGACAGTGTGTCTGTGGGAGAGTTTAAGCCTGTATATATTACACAGTGTGTGTGTGTAGGAGTGTATAAGCCTATATATATTAGACAGTGTGTGTGTAGGAGAGTTTAAGCCTGTATATATTACACAGTGTGTGTGTGTAGGTGAGTTTAAGCCTGTATATATTAGACAGTGTGTGTGTAGGAGAGTTTAACCCTGTATATATCACACAGTGTGTGTGTAGGAGCGTTTAAGCCTGTATATATTAGACAGTGTGTGTGTAGGAGAGTTTAACCCTGTATATATTAGACAGTGTGTGTGTAGGAGAGTTTAAGCCTGTATATATTACACAGTGTATGTGTAGGAGAGTTTAACCTTGTATATATTACACAGTGTGTGTGGAGGAGCGTTTAACCCTGTATATATTACACAGTGTGTGTGTAGGAGAGTTTAAGCCTGTATATATTAGACAGTGTATGTGTAGGAGAGTTTAAGCCTGTATATATTACACAGTGTGTGTGTAGGAGTGTATAAGCCTATATATATTAGACAGTGTGTGTGTAGGAGAGTTTAAGCCTGTATATATTACACAGTGTGTGTGTGTGTAGGTGAGTTTAAGCCTGTATATATTAGACAGTGTGTGTGTAGGAGAGTTTAACCCTGTATATATCACACAGTGTGTGTGTAGGTGGGTTTAAGCCTGTATATATTACACAGTGTGTGTGTAGGAGAGTTTAACCTTGTATATATTACACAGTGTGTGTGTAGGAGCGTTTAACCCTGTATATATTACACAGTGTGTGTGTAGGAGCGTTTAACCCTGTATATATTAAACAGAGTGGTTGTAGGAGAGTTTAACCCTTTATATATTACACAGTGTATGTATAGGAGCCTTTAACCCTGTTTCTATTACACAGTGTGTGTGTGTAGGAGAGTTTAATCCTGTATTTATTACACATTGTGTGTGTAGGAGAGTTTCTCCCTGTATCTATTACACAGTGTGTGTGTAGCAGATTTGAACCCTGTATATATTACACAGTGCATGTTTTGGAGTGTTTAACCCTGTATATATTACACAGTGTGTGCGTAGCAGAGTTTAACCCCGTATATATTAAACAGAGTGGTTGTAGGAGAGTTTAACCCTTTATATATTACAGAGTGTATGTATAGGAGTGATAACCCTGTATATATTATACAGTGCGTTTGTGTAGGAGAGTTTAATCATGTATATATTACACAGTGTGTGTGTAGGAGAGTTTAACAATGTATATATTCCACAGTGTGGGTGTAGGAGTGTTTAACCCTGTATATATCACACATTGTGTGTCTAGCAGTGTTTAACCCTGTATTTTTACACAGTGTGTGTTTAGGAGAGTTTAACCCTGTATCTATTAAACAGTGTGTCTGTGTAGGAGAGTTTAACCCTGTATATATTACACTGTGTGTGTGTAGGAGAGTTTCTCCCCGTATATATTACACAGAGTGTGTTTGTGTGTCGGAGTGTTTAACCATGTATATATTATGCAGTGTGTGTGTGTAGGAGAGTTTAACCATGTATATATTACACAGTGTGTATGTAGGTTGTTTAACCCTGTATATATTTCACAGTGAGTGTGTAGCAGAGTTTAACCCTGTATATATCAAAATGTGTGGGTGCAGGAGAGTTTAACCCTGTATATATTACACAGTTTATGTATAGGAGTGCTTAACCCTGTATATATTACACAGTGCGTGTGTAGGAGAGTTTAATCCTGTATTTATTACACATTGAGTCTGGAGGAGAGTTTAACCCTGTATATATTACACAGTGTGTGTGTAGGAGAGTTTAAACCTGTATATATTACACAGTGTGTATGTAGGATGTTTAACCCTATATATATTGCACAGTGTGTGTGTAGCACAGTTTAACCCTGTATATATAAATAAGTGTGGGTGCAGGTGAGTTTAAGCCTGTATATATTACCCAGTGTGTTTATAGGAAAGTTTAATCCTGTATATATTACACAGTGTGTGTGTAGGAGAGTTTAACCCTGTATATATTACACAGTGTGTGTGCAGGAGAGTTTAACCCTGTATATGTTACACAGTGTGTGTGTAGGAGAGTTTCTCCCTGTATCTATTACACGGTGTTTGTGTTGGAGATTTTAACCTTGTATATATTACACAGTGTGTGTGTAGGAAAGTTTAACCCTGTATATATTACACAGTTTCTGTGTAGGACAGTTTAACCCTGTAAAAATTACACAGTTATTCTGTAGGATAGTTTAACTCTGTATATATTACACAGTGTGTGTGTAGGCGAGTTTAACCCTGTATATATAACACAGTGTGTGTAGGATGTTTAACCCTGTATATATTACACAGTTTGTGTGTAGGACAGTTTAACCCGGTATATATTACACAGTTAGTCGGTAGGAGATTTTAACCCTGTATATATTACACAGTGTGTGTGTGTGTAGCAGAGTTTAACTCTGTATATATTACACAGTGTGTGTGTAGGAGAGTTTAACCCTGTATATATTACACAGTGCATGTGTTGGAGAGTTTTACCCTGTATATATTACACAGTTTGTGTGTAGCAGAGTTTAACCCTGTATATGTTACACAATGTGTGTGTAGCAGAGTATAACTCTGTATATATTACACACATTGTGTGTAGGAGAGTTTCACCCTGTATATATTACACAGTGTGTGTGTAGGAGAGTTTAAACCTGTATATATTACATAAAGTGAAGGTAGGAGAGTTTAACCCGTATATATTACACAGTATGTGTGTAGGAGAGTTTAACCCTGTATATATTACACAGTTTGTCGGTAAGAGAGTTTAACCCTGTATATATTACACAGTGTGTGTGTAGGAGAGTTTAACCCTGTATATATTACACAGTATGTGTGTAGGAGAGTTTAAGCCTGTATATATTACATAAAGTGAAGGTAGGAGAGTTTAACCCGTATATATTACACAGTATGTGTGTAGGAGAGTTTAACCCTGTATATATTACACAGTTTGTCGGTAGGAGAGTTTAATCCTGTATATATTACACAGTGTGTGTGTAGGAGAGTTTAACCCTGTATATATTACACAGTATGTGTGTAGGAGAGTTTAACCCTTTATATATTACACAGTGTGTGTGCAGGAGAGTTTAACCCTGTATATATTACACAGTGTGTTTGTCGGAGAGTTTAAGCCTGTATATATTACACAGTTTGTGTGTAGGACAGTTTACCCCGGTATATATTACACAGTTAGTCGGTAGGAGAGTTTAACCCTGTATATATTACACAGTGTGTGTGTGTGTGTAGCAGAGTTTAACTCTGTATGTATTACACAGTGTGTGTGTAGGAGAGTTTAACCCTGTATATATTACACAGTGCATGTGTTGGAGAGTTTTACCCTGTATATATTACACAGTTTGTTTGTAGCAGAGTTTAACCCTGTATATGTTACACAATGTGTGTGTAGCAGAGTATAACTCTGTATATATTACACAGATTGTGTGTAGGAGAGTTTCACCCTGTATATATTACACAGTGTGTGTGTGTAGGAGAGTTTAAACCTGTATATATTACATAAAGTGAAGGTAGGAGAGTTTAACCCGTATATATTACACAGTATGTGTGTAGGAGAGTTTAACCCTGTATATATTACACAGTTTGTCGGTAGGAGAGTTTAATCCTGTATATATTACACAGTGTGTGTGTAGGAGAGTTTAACCCTGTATATATTACACAGTATGTGTGTAGGAGAGTTTAACCCTGTATATATTACACAGTGTGTGTGCAGGAGAGTTTAACCCTGTATATATTACACAGTGTGTGTGTCGGAGAGTTTAAGCCTGTATATATTACACAGTGTGTGTGTAGGAGAGTTTAACCCTGTGTATATTACACAGTGTGTGTGTAGGAGAGTTTAACCCTGTATATATTACACAGTGTGTGTGTAGGAGAGTTTAACCCTGTATATATTGCACAGTGCGTGTGTTGGAGAGTTTAACCCTGTATATATTACACAGTGTGTGTGTAGCAGAGTTTAACCCTGTATATATTACACAGTGTGTGTGTAGCAGAGTATAACTCTGTATATATTACACAGTGTGTGTCTAGGAGAGTTTAACCCTGTATATATTACACAGTGGATGTGTTGAAGAGTTTTACCCTGTATATATTACACAGTGTGTGTGTAGCAGCGTATAACTCTGTATATATTACACAGATTGTGTGTAGAAGAGTTTCACCCTGTATTTATTACGCAGTGCATGTGTGGGAGAGCTTAACCCTGTATATATTACACAGCGTGTGTGTAGGAGAGTTTAAGCCTGTTTATATTACACGGTGTTTGTGTAGGAGAGTTTAAACCCGTATATATTACACAGTGTGTGTGTAGGAGAGTTTAACCCAGTATATATTACACAGTGTGGTGTAGGAGAGTTCAACCCTGTATATGTTACACAGTGTGTGTGTAGGAGAGTTTAAGCCTGTATATATTACACAGTGCATGTGTTGGAGAGTTTTACCCTGTATATATTACACAGTTTGCGTGTAGCAGAGTTTAACCCTGTATATGTTACACAATGTGTGTGTAGCAGAGTATAACTCTGTATATATTACACAGATTGTGTGTAGGAGAGTTTCACCCTGTATATATTACACAGTGTGTGTGTAGGAGAGTTTAAACCTGTATATATTACATAAAGTGAAGGTAGGAGAGTTTAACCCGTATATATTACACAGTATGTGTGTAGGAGAGTTTAACCCTGTATATATTACACAGTTTGTCGGTAAGAGAGTTTAACCCTGTATATATTACACAGTGTGTGTGTAGGAGAGTTTAACCCTGTATATATTACACAGTATGTGTGTAGGAGAGTTTAAGCCTGTATATATTACACAGTTTGTGTGTAGGACAGTTTACCCCGGTATATATTACACAGTTAGTCGGTAGGAGAGTTTAACCCTGTATATATTACACAGTGTGTGTGTGTGTGTAGCAGAGTTTAACTCTGTATGTATTACACAGTGTGTGTGTAGGAGAGTTTAACCCTGTATATATCACACAGTGCATGTGTTGGAGAGTTTTACCCTGTATATATTACACTGTTTGTTTGTAGCAGTGTTTAACCCTGTATATGTTACACAATGTGTGTGTAGCAGAGTATAACTCTGTATATATTACACAGATTGTGTGTAGGAGAGTTTCACCCTGTATATATTACACAGTGTGTGTGTGTAGGAGAGTTTAAACCTGTATATATTACATAAAGTGAAGGTAGGAGAGTTTAACCCGTATATATTACACAGTATGTGTGTAGGAGAGTTTAACCCTGTATATATTACACAGTTTGTCGGTAGGAGAGTTTAATCCTGTATATATTACACAGTGTGTGTGTAGGAGAGTTTAACCCTGTATATATTACACAGTATGTGTGTAGGAGAGTTTAACCCTGTATATATTACACAGTGTGTGTGCAGGAGAGTTTAACCCTGTATATATTACACAGTGTGTGTGTCGGAGAGTTTAAGCCTGTATATATTACACAGTTTGTGTGTAGGACAGTTTACCCCGCTATATATTACACAGTTAGTCGGTAGGAGAGTTTAACCCTGTATATATTACACAGTGTGTGTGTGTGTGTAGCAGAGTTTAACTCTGTATGTATTACACAGTGTGTGTGTAGGAGAGTTTAACCCTGTATATATTACACAGTGCATGTGTTGGAGAGTTTTACCCTGTATATATTACACAGTTTGTTTGTAGCAGAGTTTAACCCTGTATATGTTACACAATGTGTGTGTAGCAGAGTATAACTCTGTATATATTACACAGATTGTGTGTAGGAGAGTTTCACCCTGTATATATTACACAGTGTGTGTGTGTAGGAGAGTTTAAACCTGTATATATTACATAAAGTGAAGGTAGGAGAGTTTAACCCGTATATATTACACAGTATGTGTGTAGGAGTGTTTAACCCTGTATATATTACACAGTTTGTCGGTAGGAGAGTTTAATCCTGTATATATTACACAGTGTGTGTGTAGGAGAGTTTAACCCTGTATATATTACACAGTATGTGTGTAGGAGAGTTTAACCCTGTATATATTACACAGTGTGTGTGCAGGAGAGTTTAACCCTGTATATATTACACAGTGTGTGTGTCGGAGAGTTTAAGCCTGTATATATTACACAGTGTGTGTGTAGGAGAGTTTAACCCTGTATATATTACACAGTGTGTGTGTAGGAGAGTTTAACCCTGTATATATTACACAGTGTGTGTGTAGCAGAGTTTAACCCTGTATATATTACACAGTGTGTGTGTAGCAGAGTTTAACCCTGTATATATTACACAGTGTGTGTGTAGCAGAGTATAACTCTGTATATATTACACAGTGTGTGTCTAGGAGAGTTTAACCCTGTATATATTACACAGTGGATGTGTTGAAGAGTTTAACCCTGTATATATTACACAGTGTGTGTGTAGCAGCGTATAACTCTGTATATATTACACAGATTGTGTGTAGAAGAGTTTCACCCTGTATTTATTACGCAGTGCATGTGTGGGAGAGCTTAACCCTGTATATATTACACAGTGTGTGTGTCGGAGAGTTTAAGCCTGTATATATTACACAGTGTGTGTGTAGGAGAGTTTAACCCTGTATATATTACACAGTGTGTGTGTAGGAGAGTTTAACCCTGTATATATTACACAGTGTGTGTGTAGCAGAGTTTAACCCTGTATATATTACACAGTGTGTGTGTAGCAGAGTTTAACCCTGTATATATTACACAGTGTGTGTGTAGCAGAGTATAACTCTGTATATATTACACAGTGTGTGTCTAGGAGAGTTTAACCCTGTATATATTACACAGTGGATGTGTTGAAGAGTTTAACCCTGTATATATTACACAGTGTGTGTGTAGCAGCGTATAACTCTGTATATATTACACAGATTGTGTGTAGAAGAGTTTCACCCTGTATTTATTACGCAGTGCATGTGTGGGAGAGCTTAACCCTGTATATATTACACAGCGTGTGTGTAGGAGAGTTTAAGCCTGTTTATATTACACGGTGTGTGTGTAGGAGAATTTAAACCCGTATATATTACACAGTGTGTGTGTAGGAGAGTTTAACCCAGTATATATTACACAGTGTGTGTGTAGGAGAGTTCAACCCTGTATATGTTACACAGTGTGTGTGTAGGAGAGTTTAAGCCTTTATATATTACACAGTTTCTGTGTAGGAGAGTTTAACCCTGTATATAATACACTGTGTGTGTAGGAGAGTTAAACCCTGTATATATTACACAGTGTGTGTGTAGGAGAGTTTAACCCTGTATATGTTACACAGTGTGTGAGTAGGTGACTTTAAGCCTGTATATATTACACAGTGTGTGTGTGTAGGTGAGTTTAAGCCTGTATATATTAGACAGTGTGTGTGTAGGAGAGTTTAACCATGTATATATTACACAGTGTGTGTGTAGGAGAGTTTAAGCCTGTATATATTAGACAGTGTGTGTTTAGGAGAGTTTAACCCTGTATATATTAGACAGTGTGTGTGTAGGAGAGTTTAAGCCTGTATATATTACACAGTGTGTGTGTAGGAGAGTTTAACCCTGTATATATTACACAGTGTGTGTGTAGGAGAGTTTAACCCTGTATATATTACACAGTGTGTGTGTAGGAGAGTTTAGCCCTGTATATATTACACAGTGTGTGTGTAGGGGAGTTTAACCCTGTATATATTACACAGTGTGTGTGTAGGAGAGTTTAACCCTGTATATATTACACAGTGTGTGTGTGTAGGAGAGATTAACCCTGTATATATTACACCGTGTGTGTGTAGGAGAGTTTAAACCTTATACACTGATTGTACCTCTCCTGTGTAGGGGAGTCCTGTCTTGTAGTATTTTTCCATGTGTTTAAATTCGAGCCGTGTAATCTCTGAAGTGACGTCCGTTTCTCCGAACGCTTCCATCTCGATACCTGGGAGGGAGAGGCAGGTGGTTCAGTGGACGCAGGTGTGAGGGCAAGGGAGAGAGCGAGAAGCAGAGATGTCCCCCAAGGGATAGTCTAAACGGAGGAGACAAGGCAAGGGATAGCCTTAGTTAGATAAAGAGAGCCCGCGATTGGGGGAGGTCGAGAGATGAACAGAGCGTGACAGATGGAGGGAAGGAGAGCAGGTGAAAGGGAGAGAGAAAGGCTGATGGACTGATACAGGGGCAGAGACACAGAGTAAAACACAGAGACAGCGAGAGTCCGAGAGAGGCAGCAGAATGGGAGACAGAACGATAGATAGAGAGGGAGAGAGAGAGGCGGACAGAATGGGAGAGAGAACGATAGACAGAGAGGGAGAGAGAGAGAGAGAGACGGACAGAATGGGAGAGAGAACGATAGACAGAGAGAGAGAGAGAGAGAGAGATGGACAGTTTGGGAGAGAGAACGATAGACAGAGAGAGAGAGAGAGAGAGAGAGACGGACACAATGGGAGAGAGAACGATAGACAGAGAGAGAGAGAGAGAGAGAGACAGACAGAAAGGGAGAGAGAACGATAGACAGAGAGAGAGAGAGAGAGGCGGACAGAATGGGAGACAGAACGATAGACAGAGAGAGAGAGAGAGAGAGAGACGGACAGAATGGGAGAGAGAACGATAGACAGAGAGAGAGAGAGAGAGAGAGACGGACAGAATGGGAGAGAGAACGATAGACAGAGAGAGAGAGAGAGAGACGGACAGAATGGGAGAGAGAACGATAGACAGAGAGAGAGAGAGAGAGAGAGAGACGGACAGAATGGGAGAGAGAACGATAGACAGAGAGAGAGAGAGAGAGACGGACAGAATGGGAGAGAGAGAATGATAGACAGAGAGATAGAGAGAGAGAGAGACGGACAGAATGGGAGAAAGAACGATAGACAGAGAGAGAGAGAGAGAGAGAGACGGACAGAATGGGAGAGAGAACGATAGACAGAGAGAGAGAG